>AWWV01008117.1:0-30539 GCA_001974805.1 Corchorus capsularis
AATTAAAGTTGTTTTTAAGGTGACTGATGTTAAATGGTGACAGATGTGTCATCTTTGTTATAGTGGAGGTGGGTTGGGTTTATTGGTTCCCCTTTTGCTTTATTGAAGCTTTGGGGGAAAACAAAAATTATTCGATTAAATTGGGACATGGATTTTTCCTCATTTGTCTTGTCAAAACACATGGCCCAAGAAATCTGAAACCGAAAAGTCATAAGATATGATTTGGTCATCACTAGTACTACTATAATTAGTGGGCAATAATCCTCTCCCTTAATAATAATAATTCAATTAATTTGCTTACTAATTAGGTTACTTTTATTCCACTAATAATAATAATGCACCAATTGCTTGTTTGTTTTTTTGCTACTAATTCCAATCAATGAATCAAACATTTTTTCCAAGATTTACTTGTCTTTTACCTTGTTGTGTAGTGGGGAAATGATTAAATCTATGGACCTAGAAATGGAAACCCATTTCTTGTTTAAGTTTGACAAATGATGGGTAAGGGTAACATGCAAAATGCTAGACATCTTTGAATTATTATGCTTGAAGGCAGCCAATCTTTGAATTATTATGCAGTAAAAGATTGCACATGTTTCACATTTTATCCTAAACTGTCAACCAACCATTTGCTGCTTCTTTTCTTCTTTGCTTTTTGGGTTATTGATTTCATGATTTTGTTACCTTAAATGAGACTAATGATTAAATCATTTACCAATTGATAGGATTCAAGCAAGATTTCATCCTAATTTCATGGTCAAATCTTCTCCCATTGATTCTTTTTTTTATTTGCCATGTCCTATAGTCTTGACTAAGGTAGGGAGAGCCGGGAGATAAAAATTAAAAAGTGCAAAGTTGGACCAAAATTCCCTTTAATTTGGTGTACTAAAATAATTTGTCTTTGTTCAATTTTGTTGTTAGCCTGCACCATTAATTAGTTATGGCTTATTGCACCATTGCTTGCTCCTGTCCTCTCCTTGTCTCTGTCTCTCTCTTCTCACACAAGGATTTCAAAAAAAGATACTGAACAATATGAAAATAAGATGCAGACCTTCTCTCGTCCCATCCCATGAAATTAATTAATTTCCACTTCTAAACACTGAATTTGTTTGATTTAGGTTGAAATATCCAAACTTCTAACCATATTAATGCTCCAAATTAAGCTCCTCATCAGTGTTGAACTTGAAAATTTTGTTTCTGGACTCTTTTTATTTTGAGCACATTCTTACGAGGATAAATACACAAGTTAAAAGTATATATCTTACAACTAACAAGTGGTTCGACACTTGTTTCCCTTAAAAAACGTCTCCAATTTGTTTGAGCCTTGTAAATTTAAAAAAAAATCATTGTTAAGACAACTTTACCTCCATGGTAAATTGACCTAACTCGAACAAGATTAACTTGTAAATATATAAAAAAAAAGAAGCATATATATCTTACTAATATAAGTACAATCAAAGTGAAAACTAAACTATATAGGTATAATCGATCAGTATTAATTTTACTTGAAGTCTATTAGAACAAAAAATCAGTAGCCAACTACTAGCACTCTAGCAGTTCCTTCCTTGTGGCCTATGGGCCTGGAGAATCTCAGAATTTCAATCCCCAAATCCTCAAATTTAAGGCAATATATTATCTAAAGGGAAAAGGGCCAAAAAAGAAGAAGAATGGCATTTGGCCCAAGGGAACCTAACTCTCGAGCCCAAAACACCAAATTTAAGTTTTTCTTTTTAAGGTTAACTAGTGATCACTTCCACGTACTTTGGATGTGACCTAAAATGTTCAAATTAAATGAAAATTAAAATCTTAAGTGTACCACTAATTTGATCCTAAAGAAGCCTATTATTATAGCTGGCAAAATTTCACTTGAGTACGGGTATCCGACTCGATCGTCTGATTCCAAATCTCATCCAACCCGATTCAATCAAAAAATCCGCTCAATCCGAAACCGAAATGACCCGACCTTAAATCCTTAATGACCCAAACCTGAATCTACCCGAATCCAATCAACTTGAGAGATTAATCCGAAATTACCCGAATCGGGATTAATTATATTTAAATAATCCGAATCCGAAAAGAATTGAACCTGAAAATCGAATGCTCAAACCTGAATTATCTGAACCATATGACCCGAAATAGAAAAAGACCCGAACCAAAATTGACCCAAACCCAAATGACCTGACATTTGAGCGACCCGAATCCAAGCCAACCTAAAACCGAAAATTAACGGAACCCTTATAACCCAAAATTTCCTTAACCCGAAACTAACCTAACCAAGATAACCGAAGGTAAATCCAACTCGACCAACCCATTAGTATATACATTGGATTTACTATCAAAGTAACAAAAGAAATCATCCTACACAAAAGAAAATTATTAACAAAGTAAAATAACATATTTAAACACACATTAAGTGTTACATTTATCTAACAAAAAATTAATTACAAATCAAATAAAATAATTATACATAAGGAAATAATAAATTTTAATCATAATACATTAAACTATCAAATAGAAACATTTCAATCACAATAAATTTTTAAATTAAAATAGAAAAATAAAATAATTATAAAATATTGAATTTAATTAAAAGAAAATAGAGTTTTTAGTTGAATAAAACTGTGTATATTAAAAATTTTAAATATATCCAATTTTTATTGAAAAATAGTAATGTAAAATTAAAGAAATTATAAAGATATTAGATTTAATAATTGAATAAAAATAGAGTTTTTAGTAGAATAAAACTCCAATAGTTTAAGTAAAGGCATTTAAGAAATATATTTAAAAAAATAAGGATATAATAATCGATTCAAAAGTTGTACAAAACTTGTACTTTTATATATAGTATAGATAGATAATCCTCTTGAACTCTCTATAAAAATGTGCTTTTAGCCTTTAGGTGATTGAGTGAACTTGTATTCTTATTCTTATCCGGGTTGAGATCGCTTATCACTTCTATCGATTACTTATAGTACAAGGTAAATAAACAAAAATCTCATTTGTATGATTACAAACATGAAGAAAAGAATTAATGTCTAAATTCCGGGGCATTGGTGAAATTTTTTGGAGTAAGCAGCATAAATTTTTTGGTGAAATTTGTTGAAATTGTTTCGTTGAAAATCAGGTGGTGATGGGTCCATTTCCATATGGGGCGACTTGGCTGTAGCAACATGCTTGGTCTCTTCTTCTCATTTATCATTTCCCCCAGCTTCTTTCTTCATTGATAAAAACATACGAATTCAAAACATTAAAAAGCAGCAACACTAAAATATGACATATCAGAAACTAGGAAGGTAAAGATGGTTCAAAACTTAAATGCAAAGGGGCCGTAACCAGTTATTGAGGTACATTTTTTGTCGGCAGAGTAAAGTAATACTCATGGAAAACAGGTAAACATTAACACACCTTTCTACCTTCACTGGTTCTAATTAATTAAACTTATGTTTCTCAGTTCATAAGGGTAAAATTTTCACATGCAATCTTAAATTTTTCATCCTACTTCTGCTAATTAAGTAATTGACTTGACCCAAAAGAAACCACCCATTTCGCCTTACAAACTGATTTCTTTGGCATTTTTGGTAATTAATCTCAATCTTGTTTGGAAATTATGGGATTTATTTTCCTTTCTAATTTCTGTACTCTAGATAGAAAGAGCAGAAACACTAAGAAGAAGCCAAAATAAAGATGAGAATGGATCAGGGCACATCATTTTCAAATTGAAAACTCTCTGCTTAATTACTTGCTTTTCATTTTCAAAGATGAGACTGGAGATGTCATCATTTTACTTAAATTAATTAAAGCAGTGAATAATTAAGTATGGTAGATAGGTATAGCCAGCCAGTATAGTAGTCCATTATAGAACACAAAATAAATGTGATGTGAAGGTTAATTGGATATGCAGGGTGCAGGGCTATAAGGGATATTTTTCCACATGCCTTGTCCTTCATTGTCTTTATTATCTGCAATTCGCATTTCCTTTTGGTTGGTGTGGCATTATTGGACTTATTATTTAAAGTTAATAATTTTCTACTTAAATCTACTATTTTGATTTGTGAATGTTATATCATGCAGCATGTAAGCAATCATATTTAGGCAGAAAAAGAAAAACCAGATTAAGATTAGCAATCTTTTTAATTAATTATTTTGAATCAGATAAAAGAGAGAATCTCACAAACTTACAAACTTTTCATGCATGCATGCATGCATGAGGAAGTAGACAGGTTTTACAAACACAAAGCCTATGTTATATATAATGATCTATGAATTGAGCATCAATGATAGAACAAGTAGAACTGTTTCATTGAGGCGATGAGTTTTGGAACAACACAAGAAAAAGAATTCATAAATAACCATCTATATGATATTTCTGTTACGAAATTAATTATTACATTTTGGGACGTCTTCAACTTTGTTGGTGCAATTTCTGAATTAGTGTCCACCGGCGCCCCCACCAGCACCAAAACCAGCTCCACCGCCGAAGCCAGCACCTCCTCCTCCACCAACACCGAAGCCACCACCTCCACCTCCGCCAAATCCTCCTCCTCCTCCACCCCCAACTCCACCTCCTACTCCTCCACCTTTTCCAAATCCACCACCAGCTCCAAATCCTCCTCCACTTCCTCCTCCAACTCCACCACCACCACCAAATCCTCCTCCACCCCCTGCACCACCTCCAAGGCCTCCACCACCACCTGCACCACCCCCGAAGCCACCACCGGCACCACCGCCAGCACCACCTCCTAAGCCACCACCTCCACCAAGACCCCCTCCTCCTCCTGCTCCCCCACCAAGTCCACCTCCTCCACCAGCACCAATGCCGCCACCTCCACCAAGTCCACCACCAGCACCACCACCTAAACCCCCTCCTGCACCTCCACCAAGTCCGCCACCGCCTCCTAATCCACCTCCTGCACCTCCACCAAGTCCTCCACCACCTCCCAATCCACCTCCTGCACCTCCGCCAAGTCCATGGCCACCTCCAAGTCCTCCACCACCACCTAATCCACCTCCTTTGCCAAGTCCATGACCACCACCTAATCCACCTCCTTTGCCAAGTCCATGACCACCCCCTAAACCACCTCCTTTGCCAAGTCCATGGCCATGACCAAGTCCTCCTCCACCACCAAGGCCGCCACCACCACCTAATCCACCTCCCGCTCCACCACCTAAACCTCCTCCTGCACCACCACCGAGACCTCCACCACCACCTAGGCCTCCACCTCCGCCAAATCCTCCACCCCCACCGCCCCCAAGACCACCTCCACCACCTAAACCACCACCACCACCAGCACCTCCACCAAAACCTCCACCAGCACCACCACCAATGCCTCCTCCACCTAAACCTCCACCCCCTCCAAAGCCACCACCTACACCACCACCAATCCCATGCCTAAAACCCTTCCTATAAATCCCACGTCCTAGACCTCCTCCCTTGGCCTTGTACAGAAATGGACGATGAAGCAAACGCTTGTCATCATCAACTCCACTAAGCTCATGATCAGCGACCACAAGACCATTCACAACAAGAATAAACAAGAAACCAACCGTAAAACAACGACCCAAACCACCCATTGCTAGCTTAAAACTTAAAAGCTTAAAGCATATAATATTTTCTTTCTCACACAGTACTCAAAGTGTAGTGCAATTACAAGTGAACATAAGGTATATATATAGTAGCAAAAAAGAGTTGGTGATTTGCAGCAACAAAGATGAAAATAACCCCAACTGTCACGCGTTGATGAATAAATGAGGCTCATCTGTCATTTGGACAAGCTATTTATTCCATCCCAACTGTCCCTCCCGAACCAATCACAATGTTTCACCGTTTGCATTGGATTTGGGTAGTTGACTTGTGTAGGGGCTGGCTGACTCTTCTCTTTTAGCTCAATGTTTCCCTTTTTCCCTTTAGAATCCCTTAGACCATAGATTGACTCAACTTGATTAAAAATTTTGGCTAGCTTTAAGATAGCAAGTTGACAGTCGAGAGAGTTTCAAAGTCCAAATAGTAACGTGATTTCATTAATGAGAGGCTTTCTTTTCTTTTTTATGCCATTAATGAATGAGCAGCTAACTATAGCCAAAGTATGTCCCCGCCAGCAATTTTTAGTTGTTCTAGCGAGATTTATATGAGTTCATATGCTTTGTAGTATTCTTAATATGTGAATGAGCTTGAATTTGGGTTTGTTTATATGTATGGTTCCAAAAATGATGAATCAAATATGAAAATTGATGTGTATCCACCCAATTAATAAAGACATAAATTAAAAAAAGAAACATATCAAATATGAAATTCAAAAACACCATTTTTATTATTGCCGTGCCCCTTCAAAAATCTAGTTTTACATCCCACTCATACAATTGAGTAGTACATGATGTAAAATCTAAGTAACAATCTCAGTGAACATATAAAAATCCTGGTCATTGAAATAGATACTTAGGCATCTACAATCTTATTGTCGGAAATTGGAGGAGGAACATGATCACTATAGGCATGGCACTTTTGGTTGCGTTGAATCGGCAGTTCCATGAGCATTCTGGCAGGAGGCAAGGGTACTTTTACCAGGAACAGCTGAGGTTATGTCAACATCCTTCATTTTAATGCCGCTGCAACCGATGTTGTCGTCGCAGTTGAGATTGATAGCATAGTCGCTGTTTGATGTTCCATGAAGATCAGAGTAGGTAATATCGCTCAATTTGATAGCTGCAGCTTTCTGCATCAATATGAAGATATAAAAACCAGTTAATTATGCTTATGCCTTGTATAAGATGTGAAAAAGGGAGTAATTATATATGAAAGTATGAAGTCATTACAGAGGCAGAATCCATTTTAGGTTTTTTGCTCTTGTCTTCATAATGTTGGTCAATGATGATAGGGTTTTCAACATTTTCCAAGGTAATATGCTCGAAAGATATCTTCCTTGCATAACCTGATGCACCCTGCAAATAAAAATCACCAATATGAATAAGTAAAATGAAATCTGATATTGTGGGGATCATATTATTGAGCATTTTAAAGAAATTTAACTTACCTGAAATGTCTTGATCCTTACTCCATTTGTAGTTTTTATTAACTGGCAGTTGCTTACGTGCACTTCTTCAACTGTATCATAATCTCCCCCATCTCCAAGGCTCCCAATACTGCAAATGAAGAGACAAATAGTAAAAGGGTCATTAAAATGTTGAATAAAATAAAAATCTGACATTGTGGTTTTCATTTTTCAATTCAATGAAAGAAAGAAACAGGGGAAGAAACAGAGACCTGATGCCATGGCCTGGTCCACATTTAACCCCAGTGATGTTGACGAATGATGCACCTCCATTGATAGCAACACAATCATCCCCTAACGAAAATTAAAACAAAAAAAGAAATGAAACCAAAATTTCTTGCAAAAAAGAAAGTAAAAATAATGAATGTTGGATTGCCTTATTACCAGTAGCAATGGTGGAATCTTGGATTTTAATATTGGAGGAAGAAGAAATGTCGATTCCATCAGTGTTTGGGCTCTTCTCAGGTGCAGTAATTTTGATATCAGAGATAGTGACATCTTTACATCCATGAACTGTAACATGAGCCCTTGGACTGTTCACATGGGTCAGTCCTTTTAATTGGACACCATTGCATGCAGAAAAGTCCAAAACCTATATATTAAATCATAGAGATTTTCATAAGTTAAGAATGATAATATGAAATTTATTCTCTCAGATTATTCAAGTGAAAAAAAAAAAAACTTACTGCAGGTCGCTGCTGGCAGCCCACTTTATTCCCCTGAAAATGAGATATTGCACAACTTTCATAGGTTAGAAAATGTTGAAAATCAGAAGAAACTTAAAAATCAAACAAAGTGAAAAAAAGGCAAAAGTTATTACGAAAACAAAATCTGGTTTTCTGATGCAAGCATTCCACCAACGGGCACCCTGGCCGTCAATCGTGCCACTGCCCTCGACGATGAGATTATCAATTTTTCTGAATCGAAGCAAAGACCCGAATGAATCTTGTGACCATGAAGTGGTTTGGGGTGCCGCCACTGTCCCTTGAATCTGTACATGTATAAATATAAGATTTAGTCATGAAAATGACATTTCTCAAAACCCTTTTAATCATATAATATAATATATAGAAATGAACCTGAAAACGAATGCTGTTGCTCTTGCATGGACCCATGAAAGCAATTTGATTCACAACGAATGTTTTCCCTTCTGGCACGAAAAGGGTTGGAACATCATCCCTCGACGTTGCACTACAAACCTCACTCCAAGCTTTTTTGAATGCCTTTAAAGATTAAAACAGAGTCAACAAAATGAATGAAAAAAAGAAAAAGAAAAAGATATACTTCAGAATTATATAGAGAGAGAGCATGATATTTACTTCAGAATCATCAGTCTGGCCATTTCCAGCAGCGCCATAATTCATGACGTTGAAAGACATTGAATTTGCAGAGCCGGCTAAGAGCTTCTGTTCATCATTTCCAAAAAAAGCAGTGGCATAATCATTATTTTGACTTTCAAGATCAAAATAATCAGTCATCTTCCAAGGCATCATCTGTTGCATGCTATATGAACATGATGAAGCAAGCAGAAGAATCACAGCAAGACCAAAAACACCTTGCATGATTCACTAAAACAATCTAATAAACTCAATTACTCTGAGAAAAAATTAAAGAAGTGAAAAATGATGAATGGGATTGTGTGAAGAACCAAGGGAAATTCGAGATGTATATATAGCAATGTGAATGGGATACCAGAGAAACAATATAAGGAAAATAATCCCTTTGAATATGTTAATCATGTCGATAATTGATACTATATATTTCGTTTAAGTGACATTTGAATGAGTTTCCATCTATATAAACTGGATCATAAATTGGGGTAATCATCATTTTTAGCAGAAATGCAGTCAATTTTGGGATTGAAAATCTCTGGGAAATTTGATTGTTCAATATGAACTGCAGGGTAGTTTAGATTTTGATGATGATATATATGATTGCTTTTGTACTATTTGGAGCATCTGAAGACTGAAGTTTCCTTTTTTTCTACTTTTTTTTATATATAGGAGTATTTTGATTGAAAATTTTTGTTCTTCTCTTTATATAAATAAATAAATCCGTAAAAGCTTGCTAAATTTGCAATACTTGATCATGGGAGCATTGCTACGCAATCTGTTGCATTGATTTTGTGCATGTGATTATAACTCTAATTAAGGATTTGATTTCGATTTAATTATATACTTGATGCTTAATTCATTCATTCTTAATTTGATGTAAATAAAACATAAATCTCGACAGTTATGTGTTAAATTTCCGTTAATCAATTAATAAAACTGAAACGGTAACCAAAATCAAATTAAAAGCATATTAATGCTAGTCAATCGAAATTTTTTTTACTATATTACCTTTTTTTATGTAAAAAAAAAAAAAAGTTAGTTGTGCCAAAAAAAAATCATGTTAGAATTTTTTTTTATAGTCATTAGAATCTCATTAATTAGGAGTTTAATCAAATTGTTCATTCTTTTTTTTTTTGGCCAGAATCAGATTGTTCATTCGTGATATAATTTTTTTTTGTCGGAACGAAGACAAAAGTTGAATAAGCCTCTCTCGAGAGCGTTCCGGTGAGAATAAGCCAGCACGGTTACTTTTAACTACAAACCAACAATTCTGTGTTGACAAACAAAGTTACAAATTGAAGGGTTACATTAAAAAAAAAATGAGGGGTTACATATATGATATATACACATACTAAATAACTACGTTAAATACGTTGAAGAAAAACATTTTGTATCGAGCATTTGGCCTGATGGAGTGCTGGAATCTTAGTTTTAGTGTTTTTGGACCATGGGATATTATTAGGTTCTAATCTCATGGAATGTGAGTTTTATTTGTAATTTATTTGTATGTGTATTTAGCATGTTTGGTAGTTATAGATGAAATTAGAGATTTGACAATCTTATTTGATTATGTAAGCTTCAACAATTTGTAAATAGGGAGACCAATGTATTTGCACATTCTCTAGCTAATGAGCTGGATAATCGTGTCGTGCGGAACTATTTCTCCCGGTGTTTGTAATCTCTGATTTTTTATCAATGAAAGTGATTATTTGATTAAAAAAAAGAAAAACATTTTAGATAAATATAAAAAATATTTAGGTGTTTGGATATAATGATTTTTAGTTATTTAGAAACATACAAGGTAAAAAAATATGAATTCTATTTTTTAATAAAATCTTCAATACTTATAGCTTTTCCTAGTAACAAAAGCGACAAATATCTATTTGTAAGGGATAGATAGTTCAACTGTTGCATAGTTTGTTGGTGGTGGGAAGTTTATCCCACATTGGTTTTGGCCAGATATACCACATTTGTGAGGAACTTGAAAACAAGTGCTTTATGAATAATTTTTTGGTTCGGCTTGGTCCTCCTCTCAGTGGACCTAGATAAAAGACTAATTTTATTAGTTTTTAATGGGACACTTGGGCTTTGGGTTCTTATAAATGACTTAGAAATTTTTTTTAAGTCTTAAATTTTTGGATTATTGTTTAAAAAGACCTCTAAACTTATATAAAACGGTCAAATAAGCTTATGAACTCTAATTGCAATCAAATAAACCCTTGAACTCTTAAAAAATGTAAAAAATAAGCCCTTTTCAATGGCTAAATGCTGAAATAAAGACTAAACGTTTCAATATTTTCTCAAATAAGAATCAAAATACATAATTTCAACAAATTAGAATACATACTTAATTTTTTTTTTACAAATTGGATACAATATAAGTTAATATTAGTGTATGAGATATATATAAACTGAAAAGCACATGCTAATTTTATATCATATTACGTTTAATGAATTTATTTTGATTAATAGAGTTTGATTTTTAATTAACATGATAATATCATTTTTCAATCAAATTTAACGTGTACACATGAGAAGCATTGGTTTTCATTTAAGGATTACCTAATTTGTAAAAATTTGCTAAGTACGTGTTTTAATTTGTTGGAATTGTGTATTTTGATCATTCTTTAAGAAAAGCTTGAAACATTTAGTCCTTGTTTTAGCATTTAGCCGTCAAAAAATGGCTTATTTGGTCTTTTTTAAGAGTTCAGTGGTTTATTTGGCTGCAATTAAAGTTCAGGGGCTTATCTGGTTGTAAGTTCAGGGGCCTTTTTGAGCAATAAGTCAAAATTTTTTGTTCAATTAACAATTTCCTTAAAATGTTATTATCTCTGTAAACTTCACTATTGACCTAGTGGTAAGAGGGTTGAAAGTTCACTCAAAGAGTAGGGGTATCCGACTATTCCCCCTCCCCCTCTTGTAAAGACAAAAATAAGATAAAATAAAATAAAACAAAATAAAATAAAATAAAAAGTTGTCAACTAAAGAACATTTTCCCCTTATAAGATACACCAATGATTCTTTTTTTTTGAGTGATGTTCTTAAATGACTTTGTTATATCCCAATTACAATTTGTCTAAAGAGTTAGACAATATCATTTTTGAGAAAACTTGTCACCTCAAAGTCTCAAATCTTTCATCTATTTCAAAAATTTTCTAACATCAACTCTCACCATTACCAACCCATGTTGTTATCAAAGTAACCCTAAATCTATAAAACTCCATACATGTTGGAGGGAAGTATTTGGAAACAACATCAAAACAAACTAATGATGACCTTAACACTTAGCCTGACTTAGCCTTACCCTTGTATAGTTATGATTTTGTATTTAGTTGTAAGACCATCCCAATCTCATGTAACCACAAATACTTGTAATATTTGACACTGCAATATAGGAACCTCAAGAGCCTTTCCAAACAATTATTTTCATAACTTTGTTTCTCTAGATGTTGGATATAATTTTTTATGTATATATATAAGTTAACCTTGTTCAAATCAAGTTGATCCACTATGAAGTAAACTTTTCTCAACAATGATTTTTTTCAAATGTTGAATATCTAATTTCTTATTTCCTTTTGTTATCCGTCATGCTACACAAAATCACATATATAAAGAAAGTTATTTTTTAGGTAGTTAAAGTTTATCTATTATTGAAGTTTGACACAATTCGATTCCAAATTAGTTGTGACTCAGTGTGGCTATCGAATACTAAAAGGTCACTAAAAAAATTTATCAAAATTTATCTTACCTTTTTAATATTACCAATTAGTTTATTTTATCTAATTTATTTTCCAGCTTTAATATTTAACCTCGTCATCGGGTATTTGGCCTGGTGATAGAATACTGAACTCTTAGTTCCAGCCTACCTAGATCATGAGGTATTGTGTTCAACTCTCACGGAATGTGAGTTTAATTTGTAGTTTATTTATTTGTGTATTTAGTTTGTAGGTACTTTGTTTATGATATAGTTTCTAGGATAGATGATATTAGAGATTTGTCAACCTTATTTGATTTCCCTATTTCAATTCGTAAATAGAGAATCCAATGTATTTACACATTCTCTAGTTAAAGATTGAACTGGATAACGTGTGCTGCGAGACTATTTCTCCTCCAACGTTTGTAATCTCTAATTATTAATTAATGAAATTGATTATTTGCTAAAAAAAATATTCAACCTCACTCACACGAATTCCTCTCCCAAACAAAAGAATTTGAGTAATCTTTTCTCCTTCACCGACATTCCACATTTAATTTGACAATTTGAAGAAAAAAGGAAAACTAATGTACAAAGTGACATATAAAAATTAAGAAGTTACAAAGAAACATTATAGAATATATGACAAATATATCTAATATTTTTTTAGGAAATATCTAATACCAAACTAATACTATTATCCAGAGGCGTAGCCAGGAACATTCTTGAGTGGGGTAAAAAATTTAATACATTTTTTTGTTATGCATTCTAATTTGTATGTTTGGTCGTTAATTAGAAATACAAATAATTAGATTTAGGTCCTTTATGTGTTCAATTCAATGTCCAATATAGGTTTGCTTAGATTACGAATTTAGGATCAAACGGTGTTGTTATATCAATTTAAGATAATCAGTAATGGGCTAAATAAGTCAACATATTAGAAAATTCTAATTGTATTTGGTTAACCATGGAATTTTCTTTTAAAAATATGTATTTTAAGAGGTTTCGGGTTTGAATTAATCGTGTCAGTCGACTTTTGTTTAACGAGATATCAAAGATGTTTAATCATTTAATTCAAAATATTGTTAATATAATAAACATATTGGGTTACATGCAACACATATAAAAGTTAAAACTAGTGTGTGTGTGTATATATCAATATATGAATATAGAGTTATGAATATATACTAAGATAAAACATAGATATACTACTTCAGAAAAAAAGTACCCGGGAGGTTCCTGTACTATACGAAATGTTGATTTTGGTCCCTGTACTTTTTTTTTCTACAAATTCGTCCATCTACTATTAGAACCTATCATCCGAGGTTCCTCACGTTAGTGAACCGTAACAGACCCGTCAAATATGCTGATGTAGCACTAATGCCGTTTATTTGCTGACGTGGCAGGTGACATGTTGAATAAAAATTAAATATTTTTAATTTAATATATTTTATTCTATTGAAATTTATTTTAAAAAATAAAAAAGAAATCTGAAATTTTTTTTCCACAAACACCAAAAATATTTCTCTCCCCTCAATAAAAAATCAAACACCCATCTTTTTCATGAAACATTCAAAATGTTCTTAATCAAACAGTCTCTCAAAAAACTTAAATTGGGTTTGTTTAGCTTCATCAGTTCAATTGTTAAAAGCATGTGTTCACTTGCTTAATATAGAATCATTGTTTTGTCTGCTTTGTATCTTCTTGGTTGATTAATCATAGTCCTAATGAAGAAGATAGGCCAAAAAGGAACAAGGTAATCCACACATTCCTCTCTGTTTTTGGTTCAAGTAAAAGTTGGACAACCATCAATTAAACAAGCAAGAAAGCTCCACCGACAGAAAAAGCCGCAAAGTTGATAGTAATATCAGAAGAAAAGAGGAGAATCTGATTAAGAAAAATACTCTCTAATCAAACTACTCTCTGTCGCTGAAGGTTGTAAATGAGCACCTAATTTCAGTTCAAAAAGACTACTTGGAAGGACTCTTTGGCTTTGGTTTGATTATTTCTTGTAATTTATATATCCAATGAAATTCAGTGTCCCATTAGTTTCCAAAGTTGTAAAAAAAGAGATTTTGACCACGAAAAAAAAATGAAAGAGCTGATACCTAAGCCAGCTCTTCCACACAGAGTTAGCGGAAGAGTCCTTTTCAAAATAGCTCTCCCTCTTTAAACTCTCCCCTTGCAATCTGGGACCGACACATTTGCCATTTCACCGGCACAGACACTTGCAGTTCCTTCTAAATTCACAAAACAAGAAAAAAATTAAAAGAAGCCCAGAATATACTTTACTCTATTCTTCAAAATCCCACTTCTTCTATCCCTTTATACCGTTTCCATCCAATAAAATTATAAGGCCAAGTCTACACCAAGGGAAAAACAAAGGCAAGCAGCATGGAGCTTTTTCTTGAATTTGTGTTTACTGTTTCTTTTTCCCTTATCCTTTCCTTCATTCTTGCTAAGTTTCTCTCCTTTTCGTCTGTCATTGGTCAGCATCTTAGATTGGTTTTGGGTTAGAAGATTCAGAATGTTCTTCCTTGGTTCGTAAAAAAGATGGGTGTTTGATCTTTTATTAAGGAGAAAGAAATATTTTTGGTGTTTGTGGAAAAAAAATTTCAGATTTCTTTTTTTTTTTTTAAATAAATTTCAATAAAATAAAATATATTAAATTAAAAATATTTATTTTTTATTCCACGTGTCATCTGTTACGTCAGCAAATAAATGGCATTAGTGCCACATCAGCATATTTGACAGGTCTGTTACGGTTCAGTAACGTGAGGGACCTCGAATGATAGGTTTTAATAGTAGATGGACGAATTTGTAGAAAAAAAAGTACAGAGACCAAAATCAACATTTCGTAAAGTACAGGGACCTCCCGGGTACTTTTACCCTTCAGAAATATATTGGTTAAAAGTGAAAATACTCAAATCTTTTTAATGGGGTCGATATCATGAAACTTTCAATTTGATGGGATCAATATCTTTAAATTCTCTTTTAAGTGGGGTCAATTTGCAAATTTACCTTTATTTGTCTATATATTTTAAGAGGAATGTAAATTTGAGTGGGACCAATTAACCTCACTCCTCAATACGTGGCTACGCCACTGCTATTATCTCACGAGTTAACTAAGAAAAATCAACTCAATTGCTAAATGTTCAAAAATCTCCCACAATTATTTATGGGTGTATATTACTTTTTAAAATAAACATCAATTTTAAATAAAAAACGGTGTAATTTTCTCATTAAAAAAGGGAGAAGAGAGAAAAACTCCCTAATTACAAACCATCCATTACCTATTTTACAAGAAGTTATGGAAAATTATCTCTCGAGATAGAGATAGGGGGAGTGATTTTTTAGTACAAACTCGTATCCCAATTCCTTCATTTAACTAACCTAAAGTCTAAGATGTGCCGAATTTCTGGAGAAACTTGTTTATCATTCAGAACTTGAATGTGAACTTAAAATGCATGAACTCCTTTCACTTTGACTAATTCCAGTGTTAAGTCTTCTCTAATGTCTTATTTTAACCCCCTCACCTTAAAAATAACTAGTTATATGGCACTCACTTTGTGAGTGTAAAAATAAAAAGGTAATTTATAGTAGTTTTTTTTTGACACATTTAAATTGCTAGCTTTTTTTTAATTGGTGGTTTATTTTCAAATTGGTAGTTTTTAATTTTTTAAAAATTGAGATTGTATTCGAGTTAATTCGTGACACAAATTCAGGACTTCACATTATAATTAGAATAAGTAATAAAAAAAATCTCTCGTGACTCGTGAGTCCTGAACTAGTGATCCTAAAATTTAGTAAAAATGGAAAAAAGAAAAGAAAAATGCATCATGCCATGTCAGAAAATCCACGCGTGTGGCGGGTCCCATTTGCTGATATGGCAGTGAAAAACTTAGGAAGTGGACCCACCATCACCTAAGAAACGCTCCCGAGTTCCGAACCTCAAAGACTCCAAACCTCAGATTCGGCTCATAACCTAAGGGCTCAGAGCACCCGAATCTACGCTTCGGATCTTATTCAAGCTTCCCATTTCTTTTCTGTTAAAAATTTATACTCTGAGCTTCGAAGCTTCATAATTTTCAATTCTCCCTATTCAAGAAAAACCCTAATTAAGTAATTTTCCTGTCTGTTTTAGCTGTCAGTTTCTGAATTGGGAAGGTCTTCACCTCTCTTAAACTTTAATCTCATCAATTTTTAAGATCCTAGAAAGAAATTTATGAATTTTAATTGGATTTTTCGGGAATTGTTTATTCTTGAATGCAGAAGCCAATGGTTGATCAATAAAGATCTCATGTTCACCAGCTCAAGAATGGTAATGTAGGCTTTGATCCAGCTGAATTGCCCTTTTTAAGGTTAGTCTTGATCAATGTAGTTTGAGGTTTTCACGATTATAAAATTTTAATGGGAATTTTCGATACTTATTTTTAATTTAAATCAATTTTATGTTTTTGTTTGTTTTGAACAGTTAATTGATTTGTTTTTGAGCTGAAACGATGGCGCAGAGTAATTGGGAAGCAGATAAGATGTAATTATATGCTATTTCAGAAAATAAATTTTAATTGTATTCTAAGTGAGTCCTTAATTTTGTTTTCTCTTATGTTTTTGGGTGGTAGGCTTGATGTCTATATATATGATTATTTGGTGAAGAAAAAACTTCATGCCACTGCAAAGTCCTTCATGACGGAAGGGAAAGTCGCCCCGGATCCAGTTGGTAAGAATTTGCTTTAACAGTAATGTACAAACTCTGTATTCAATTCATAAAATTGTGTGAGTGAAGATTCTTTAGGTGGAAGGAAAATATGGAGTATATGAGTCTGTTTTAGCCCATTTTACATGGACTCTTATTTTACCTGAAAAGTGAAAATAGCTGTGTGGCCCTTCTTGGACTCTTCAAATTTACATAACTAGTAATACACTTAGATCTTAAACATTTTTGGACAAACTAATTGCCCAACCAAATGTGGCATTCATGTGTCAGATACCCAATCACAAGTGGCAAAGTCCTTATATTAACTGGATGGGAGAAATGTGTTTTGTTTATCTTTTTAAGATTAATGATGTATGCTGGGGATTTGTACTTTGAAATTAAAGTTGAATTTGATTTAAGTGGCCTGATTATGTTGTAATCGGTGTAGCATATTATTGGTTGATAAATTTGGTTTGAGTATGTGATTAATGTAGAACTTGCTTATCTAACCAGCGATTGATGCTCCTGGTGGGTTTCTTTTTGAGTGGTGGTCTGTCTTTTGGGACATATTTATATCAAGAACAAATGACAAGCATTCAGAGTCTGCCGCAGCTTACATTGAGGTGGCCTTTTACAACTTTCGCAAGCGTTGTTGTAAATTCTTATCAATTGTGCAATTCATACGATTTTTCTCAATCCATTATGGTATTATTTACAGGCACAACAAATCAAAGCAAAGGAGCAACAACAGCTACAGATGCAGCAGTTGCAGCTGATGCGTCAAGCTCAGTTGCAGCGTAGGGATCCTAACCATCCTTCTTTGGGTGGTCCTGTAAATGCTATTGGATCTGAAGGTGTGCTTGGGCAATCAAATGCAAGTGCATTGGCAGCAAAAATGTATGAAGAGCGCATGAAACACCCAAATGCAATCAATTCAGAGACCTCACAGCCACTTCTTGATGCTAGGATGGCCCTCTTAAAATCAGCTACAAATCATCCTGGGTAAATATACTTGAAAATTTTACATAACATGTTTTTTTTTAATTGTAATGAACCTTTTTTTTTCTCTTGTTGATGACGCAATAAAACCTGTTTCTCTGATGCAGTCAACTGGTTCAAGGAAATCATGGAAGTGTAACTGCAGCATTGCAGCAAATGCAGGCATGGACTCTACAAACTGCCATTGCTAGAATTTTGGATCCTGCATTTTCTGCAATATTTTTCAACTTAAGTATTATACTCTTAACTCTTTCAATTTTTTGAAATTAATTATTCTTTAATTTTTTCCCCTTGCAGGACATTAAAAGTGAAGTTAACTTGGGTGGTGCACAGAGATCCATGCCTATGGATCCATCTTCAATTTATGGTCAGGGGATCATGCAGTCAAAACCTGGAATAGCAAACACAGGTAATTATAGCTAATGGTGTTATATTCTGTTTGCACAGTTCACCCAACTGGATAGTAATGAGTATCGTTACCATAATGAAAAACTTCTAATCAAGTATTCTGTGTCATGAAATTATAGTATTAGCTTAACATTATGTCATTACAATTCAGCCTTAATAGATACAAAATACTCTTTTTTTTTTTTTAATTGCAGAGCATCCCATTTTTCTTACCATATTGAACTCATGTGCTTCATTAAACTTATGCGATATGAATCCAAAATTCTCAACAGGAAAGCCATTAGTTAGGTGTTTGTTTGCGGGCTTCTGATGTTATGTCAAGTGCTGCTGTTAACTTAAAATGATTGGGTTATTCTCTAGTTTGGCTATGTTGTGTGATAATTGTACATCTACTCTAGCAAACCCGGCAGGAAGTTGATTTCTATTTTCATCAAGTTCACGTCTCTTACAAGATCAAGGCTACATATCTAAAGCTTTAGCTCTATGGTTAACTTAGTCAAGGCATTCCTGTAAATATTCTGATGCTTTTTTTTTTTCTTTTTTTTCCTGTTCAAGGTTTGAACCCTGGAGTTGGCGGCCTTCCGTTGAAGGGTTGGCCATTAACTGTAAGATCTTAATTGGGATTCCACCATTCATATTTTATTTAAAAATGAGAGTGCTGTCCTTATCTGGCTCTCAACTGATTTCACAGGGCATTGATCAAATTCGGCCAAGTTTAGGTGCGCAAGTGCAAAAGCCATTTCTACAGAATGCAAACCAGTTTCAGCTTTTACCACAGCAGCAACAGCAACAGCTCTTGGCACAGGTCCAGACACAAGGAAATCTGGGTAGTCCACCAATGTATGGAGATATGGATCCTCAAAGATTTTCAGGATTATCTCGAGGCACCTTAAATACAAAAGAAGGCCAGCCTACTGCCAATGATGGATCTATAGGGTCTCCAATGCAATCAACCTCATCAAAAGTAAGTTTTCCCTTCTAGAACCACTATATAAAATACAGTATAATAGTTTTCATGTACAAAATCTACAAGAACATGTAGAAGGTACAATTTGAGAGAGGTTACACTGCGCTGCTATCTTGTTAATGGATGAGGTGTGCATTCATGCTCAAGAGAAATAAATAAATATATAAGATCCTCTGGATATATTTGTGACAACTAACACATATTGCCATACCAAAACCATCTGCCATGCCTTTATATGGCCAAGATAGTATGCATGCCATTTGTCTTCTACATGCCACTCAGGTAATAGGTGCATATTTTATGATTTTTGTCTTTAAATTTATGGCAAACATTTTGTTTGCTATCGGCATATAGTGACGGTCACCCTAATTCAGCACTTTGAGGTCCTTATTGTCATAAAGTTCATTAAGAATGATCAATGCTCCTTGTTCTAATTCATCCGAGTCCTTTTTCTGGTTTTTCAGCAGATGAACATGCCACCAATAAGACAATCTTCCTCCCAACAGGACCCATTACAGTCGCAACAAGTGCAACAGGTCAAGCTTATGTCTGTCTGTCTTCTTGGTTATCACATTGTCTCATGTTACAGTAGGCTGCCTGATGATCTTTATACAATTCAGATGAATTCATGATGGGAACATTTCCCCAATGCTTGTTTTCTCTCCTCCTTGCCCTGTAAATTGACAGCAATTACTTGTATGATGTGTAGACTAACCGGAAAAGAAAAGGGCCTTCATCTTCTGGACCTGCTAATAGCACTGGTACAGGAAATACAGTGGGTCCCTCCCCTAATTCTCAGCCATCAACCCCATCAACTCATACACCTGGTGATAATGTGGCTATGGTGGGCAATATGCAGCATGGTAGTAGCATGTCGAAAAATTTGATGATGTATGGATCTGATGGAACGGGTGGAATTGCATCATCAACCAACCAGTTGGTATGTAATAAACCTTGTGAACCTGCAATTCTAAGACTCCCAAACCATTCTTACATTCAGGCAACTCAGATAAAAGTTTAGGATGCAAAATTTCTATGGAGTACTCATGTGTTTTCATATCATGTTGGCAAATTTAAAAAACCAGTGAATTCCTAGATTTTATAGTCAAATTGCAGCTCACATAAAACTTTGTTGCTTTCTTAAAATTTAGATATTTCAAGATTTTGATCAAGCGAATAAACCTAACAATTGCCCCGTTCATTAATATTCTTCTCCCGTATTTGTACTTAACCTGCCTTGCCTTTTCTCATGCTGCCCTGTGCTTAATTTCGTTTTACAATTAGGGCATGTATCTGATGTGTAGCCTTGAATAAGTCATTTTAAAAATGCCTGCTTAAGATGTAATTCCAAATTGCAGGAAGACATTGAACATTTTGGAGATGTTGGCTCCTTGGATGACAACGTGGAATCTTTTCTCTCACATGATGATGGAGATGGAGGGAATTTGTTTGGTACCTTAAAACGAAACCCTTCTGAGCATGCTACTGAGACTTCAAAGGGTAATATATGATCACTTCTCATGCTTCCAGCACTATTGTTCTTCAAGTTCACCACATCAGTGAATCGTTTTTCCACATTTCAGCTTTTAGCTTCAACGAAGTTGGTTCAATCCGTAAAAGCAATAACAAAGTCACCTGCTGTCATTTCTCGTCAGATGGAAAGCTATTGGCCAGTGCTGGGCATGACAAGAAGGTATAATGCATTGTAGACTGCAAGGAATGAACATTCTTTATTTTGTATTCCAACCAATTATTTGTGCAACTATTTTATTTTCATAAATGATGCTGTATGATTCCATTATTCTTTCCCTGCATCCTCAGCAGAACAGTTGTGAGAGTGCTTATGATTAATCCAAAAGTTGGACCTAAATGGAAATATGCAATAATGATTTGTATGCCTGTCTATTTCCTGTCAGTAGGCTCTTATTTGGCACATGGAAACTCTGCAAACTGAGTGCACACCAGAGGAACACACTCATATCATAACTGATATTCGCTTCAGACCAAATTCCACTCAGCTGGCAACATCTTCTTTTGATACAACAGTGCGAGTCTGGGATGCTACACAAGTATAACTTCTACTCTTTTTCTTTTTGCCTTTATGTGTCTAATCTTGTTATTGGCCCCCTTTGCCTGTTTCTTTTGTATCGCTCTTCCTTCTGGTCTATTGAGACGCTTTATTCTGGAAATGATACAAACTCCATTAAACTTGGGTTTGTTTGCTGGAAGACAAGAAGCAAAGTTGTAATTATCATGAAAAGGACTTAGGGATTCTACTTTCTTTCAATGTTGATATACTATAAATCGCATATCAGTGGACTTATTTTTGTCACTTTTGCAGCCAAGTTATTGCATGTGGAAATTTACAGGGCATACGGCACAAGTTAAGTCCCTCGATTTCCACCCTAAGAAGAATGAACTTTTCTGCTCTTGTGATAGTAACAGTGAGATTCGCTTCTGGAACATCAATCAGTATTCTTGCACCCGAATTTTCAAGGCTAGCCCTCTTAATTCTTTAGCTTTGTTATTTCCTTAAGTTCTGAAGGTTCTTTTGTTTATGCAGTTTCTGTCAAACGTTCTTTTGCTTATGAAGTATTTTCCATCTAAATTGCTTTCACTAATGAAGCAGGGAGGCAGCACCAATGTCAGATTTCAACCAAGAATAGGACAATTACTAGCTGCAGCAGCAGAGAATGTTGTGTCCATCTTTGACGTAGAGACTGACAGAAGAACGCACTTATTGCAGGTAGTAATAGTGTTAAATTTGGAAATTTTGGAAGGCAAATGGTATATTATCTCGTTCATAGGTTTCGTATCAGTTTAAAAACAGTCTATGGTTTCACCAGTAGCAATTATTTGATTCTCAGGGGCACTCATCAGAGGTACATTCTGTGTGTTGGGATGCAAACGGAGACTTCTTAGCATCTGTCAGTCAAGAGTCTGTCAGAGTGTGGTCGTTGGCCTCGGGAGAGTGCATTCACGAGCTCAATTCCAGTGGAAACAAGTTTCATTCTTGTGTCTTTCATCCTGGCTTCCCTGCTCTCTTAGTTGTTGGTGGCTATCAGGTGCCAGTTCTTATTCTTGTGGTTATATATCAAGATTTTTTTTTGGACATAATTGCTGTTGTTTCTAAGATTTTGGCAATTCAAATCTTCCGCTTGTTGGTATCGATAGTTGATTGCTCTATTTCCATTCCATCAATAGCATTCTAGTATCGTTCTCTGTTTCATCTAGTGAGCACTAATTTTTGCTTCTTCTTCTCTCTGCTTCCAACTTAACCTTTTTGCAGTCATTGGAGCTTTGGAACACAGCTGAGAACAAGTGTTTGACGATTTCAGCGCATGACTGCGTGATATCAGCCCTGGCACAGTCACCAGTAACCGGGATGGTTGCCTCTGCCAGTTACGACAAATCTGTTAAAATCTGGAAGTAACTCCCCCACCCTTCAGGTGGGAACCGATTCTCCAGTGTAACATGTTAGCTGTTTCATTAATTCTCGACAACAGCAGAAGCTTGTCCAGGGGAAGTAAAGAAATGTGATATTGATGCATATTTTTCTGTATGATTTGATTTTTTTTTCAGTGACTTAATAAGGTGGAATTGGATGTCAGCTTTCTGTTGGTAATCGATGGTGGTTTTACAATGTTGGTTTGTTGGAGTGCTACAATTTACACAATATATATATGTTGGAAAAAGAAAAGACTGTTCATTATTGTTCTAGCTTGGAGTTGGCGATTATTTACTATATAGATCAGAGATTGGGTTCAGGTTTAGACATTTTGTATGAATATTTATATACAGTAGATTTTTTTTTTCTTTTTCTTGGTCAACTCAAAACAGTAGAGTTTACTATCAAGAAAATAAATTATAAAGTGTGAGTTAATTTGACTAATGAAATAAACGAAAAAAATATATATATATTATTGTTATGTTAGAACTTATTGGAGGAGACATGAAGTGGTGGTCTCCAACGTGTGGCACCATTTTTTACATGAATGGAGTCCATGCTTGACCTTGATAAAGAATCTACAAATTTGTTTGTGGAATTTAAAATTTTCGTATTCAAAGTTTTCAGGATTCAGATCCTAATTATTAAAATCAAGAATTTATTTGTTGAATTTAGAAAATTTATATTTTAAATTGTCTGGATTTATATCCTAATTATTAAATTAAATTAAATAATCGAACTCTATCAGTATGTCAAGTTGTTGATTTTGTTGCTGTTGTTGCTGATTTATTAATATTTATTTTGACCTGAGTTGTATTTCATCAAACCCAGCTAGCATATGGGGATATTTTTCTTACTTTTAGGTTTTTTATGCATAATAGTAAGAGACAAACAAGAGAAGAAAAACATTTACCAATGTACGTTGTATTGGGTGAGAAACTCCATATTTTTTTAATAAGATTTTAAATTCCAGTTTTTTGAATAAAAAGAAAACAAGTGTTTATAGAGATAATCACACTTCAATTCTAAGTGTCGAACCAAAAGTGATAAGTGATAACCAAACCTTAATCAAAATCGAATTTTTAGTTCCGAAACTCAAATTAGAGCGGAAATGTCCCTAAAATATTAATATTTTATTCTAAACAACATATTTATATTTTCATTAACTATTTCATTAATACAAGACATAGGGCATTCACTATGTGAGTGGTTTATAACAGTTTTTTTTTTCAATAGGTAGTTTCTTTAAAATGATATAAATTTATTTAAATATTATATTTAAATATTATATTTATCTTATAATGGGTAGTTTTTTTTCTAAAATTGGTATAATAGGTAGTTTTTATCTAAAATGAGTAGTTTTTATTTTATTTTGAATTTTTAAAAAACTTGACTCGGAGACAAACTCAAGTTTTGACATTATAATTAGTATAGATATTATTTTATGTTATAAAACAAATTATATTATAATTATATTATTATTATTATAAACTTATTATTTTCTTTATGCACATTATATTTTATTAATATAAAACTAATTATTTAACTAAATTTTTAGAAAATAAAAATAACTAAATCTAATATTAGGTTTTAAAAAAATAAAAATAAAGTTCTTTAAAACTGAAACCGAACCGGAACAAGAACATCTACCATAAGGTTAAGGTTTCAATTCTAAAAACTTTAGAACCGAAACAAGAACATCTACTAGAAGATTAAGGTTTCAATTCTAAAAACTTTAGAACCGAAACTAAACCATGATTAATACTAGGCATTTGGAGAATTTAGATCCGATGCTATTCGATTAAGAAAACTACTTATTGTTATATATAAAATAATGAAGAATGTGAAAAACAATACAAAGAAAATGATAGCTAAATGTTACAACGGACAAGATCATTTAAATATATAAAATCTAAATCAAATCTAGATTACAAAATTAAATAATATCTAAATAATTTATTTAAATCTTAAGATAATCTTCAATTGAAATCTCGTGATTGATATCTTCTGTTGATAATATATTCCAAAAAATATTCTTTATATATCTCTTTCAAATCAATTCAGATATTCTGTCCTTAAGTTGTTGAGTGGCATTGAGTGGCATAAACTACCTTAACTCAGATATTCGTTGAGTGGCATAAACTACGTTAACTCAGATATTCTAATAATATGATATAGACCTTAATATGATGGGGTAAGTCCACCATTTTTTTTTACATGTAAAGTCCACGAATAACACTTATATATTATATAATCACTATAGTATTTATTAAAGAAAGAAAAAAAAGTAGCAAAAAATTAAAAGAAAGAAAAGGAGTGGAAAGTATGAAATGGGCCAAAGTGAGGGAAGGCCCAAAATGTAGGTAGGGCCAGAAGCCAGCTCATAAGGCAAAAGCGTCTGTGTTGGCAGCAGCACCTGGCAACTTGCTAACCCAATTTGCTTTGTTGGCCTCTTCTCTCTCTCTCTCTCACTCTCTCCATTTTAAACTATTCTTTTCTCTTTCGCTTTTCTTCTTCTCCCCATCTCCAATTCCCATTCACCTCGCCTCCTTTGTCCTTTCTTTCCCCTCTCTCTCTTTCCTTTCCAGTTTCAGGCAAATGGAAAAAGGGAAGAAAATCCACGTTAATAACGAAGAAACCCTATTTAAAACACAGGAAGAAGAAGAAAAACGAGAAGGGAATGATGGCCCTCCCCCTGAGGAATTCCCCGACGAGTTCCAATGCTGCGTTTGCCTGTCAGTTCTTGTTCCTTTTCCCTTGCTTTTGATTCCTGATTAAATATCTTATTGAAGCTCATTGTCTTCTTGCACTTGAAAATTTATGCGTATGCTAGAGAATTTAGACTTCTTTGAGAATTCTATGTTTACCTAATTGGAATTCTTGGTAAGACTTTTAAGATGAATTGTTGAGGTTTAAGACTAAATCGTTGTGGTTTTGGTAATTGAGTTTTTTCCAATAGTATCTCAGTGAATATCAGCTATCTGGTAGGTTTAACTTTGTCTCGGTCTATTTATTGGTCTAAGTAACATATGACTACAGATGACTTTCTTTGATAATTGAAAGGAGCTTGCTTGCTTGGTCGATTTGTCTCAATATAAATATAAATAATAAATTTGCTAACGTTGGACTGTCAGAACTCAGCATGTGATTATTTTCTTCTTTATTTTGGTATTGCATGCAAATTTGATGGTCATTTCTTGGCTAATCACTTGAGAAAAGATGCACTCTTTGTTGCATCTCTGTGAAATTTGAATCAAAATGTTAAGGATATTATTAATTTCTGTCAAGTTTGAAACTAAAGAGGCAAGCCCAAGTAATATATTCGTTTTTATCCTCTAATGTTCTTGGTGAAGTCAATGGGTGTTCTAATGAGTTTTAAGTTTAGTAAGAGACTAGCATTTGGAATTGAAAGACTAAAATTTGATTGTACTCTTCCTTTTTTTTGGGACAGTATGAAGCAAAAATGAATCATGGACTTGTTGATGAGTGAAAGTTAGTAGTTTAGTCATGCACCTTATATGACACAACTCATGATTTTTGGCATCTACTAGTTAGTAGTTTATTGAAGCTTTTTTTTTTTCCTTGGATTTGCAATCTGTTTGAAGGCACTTTCCTTCTGTATTACAGGGACCTACTTTACAAGCCTGTTGTATTAGGTAAGAAGGCACCATGTTGAACTACATTTTCATGTGTGATTTTTTCCTGTAAGCTGACTTTACTTTTCATATGTGCAGCCTGTGGCCACATGTCATGTTTTTGGTGTGTCTATAGTGCAATGAATCATTTTCATGAGTCCAATTGTCCCATTTGTCGCTGCCCATTCAATCATTTCCCCAGTGTCTGTCAGTTGCTGCATTTTTTGCTCCTGAAGTTGTATCCTATAGCCTACAAGAAAAGGGAAAGACAAGTGCAAGGTACCTTCGTTTCTTCTTTGCTCTCTTCTTCAAAATGCTCAAAAATCTGTTTGCAATTTATTGGGTTTGGTAAATAAAAAATTGCTTTTGTCATTTTTAGTCAATGCACTGAAGATTCTGAAGGCTGTAGTGAAGTTTTTAATTAGCGAATGCCAGGAAAGTACTAATTTTGATCCTGCAAAATTAGCTTTCCTTTTAATACATCAGTACGAAATGATACACGAAGGATATTTTAAGAAGCATGGAATATATAGAACTTCTAGCTAAGTCTTGTTGAGGTCTAGTGAAACTTGTGGGGAAAGAGATTTACACAGTAAAATGAATTTGCTGTCAAAAGTGGGTAATGCACACTCAAGTTTTCTCGTTGTTATGCTTGTTGGCTGAAACTTTTTGTTGTAGAAAGCGCACTCTGTTTCATTTACTTTGGTGCTCAATTTTCATTAAGTTTCTGAGTTTTAGATGTTGCATCCAATAGTGGTAAGTGCCGTCAGACTATGAAATTTGGTTCTTAGATATTGCCCATTTTACATCCCCTGGAAGATGCTGCTGCTTTCTCGGTTTTGATTATTTGATGTCTCATTAAGTCAATTTCCTCCTTGTTCAGAAGAAGAGAAGACAGCTGGCCACTTCTCACCTCAATTTGATAAAAGTTTATTTGAACCACAACTTCGTGACAATTCTGATAATTTGGGGAATAACCTTACCCTTTCTCATCTCCAAACGGACTTGCATTCAGAAAGTTGTTCTAAGGATGGGGAATCATCCTCATTTAAGGATTCACCAAAACCAACTATGCATGATGAAATTAACCTGGCAACATCTTTGATTAGCTCTGAACATGCTGCAAATGTACCCGACCAAGGAAGTAATTCGAGAAATGATTCTGAACATAGAGATCAAAAGAAGGCTTCTGTTACTGATTTACTCTGTGTTGCATGCAATAAGCTGCTCTTTCGACCAGTTGTTCTCAATTGTGGCCATGGTAGTTTATATTTCTTGTATCAATTGTCTCAAAGTTACAAGCTTTAGGGGCTATCATTGTTTGATCACTAAGGTTTGTTTCTTATTTGGTGCAGTATATTGTGAATCTTGTTTTGTTATTCCAAAGGATGAAATTGCAAAGTGTCAAGTTTGTCAAAGCTTGCATCCAAATGGATTTCCAAGTGTTTGTTTAATTTTAGACCATTTCTTGGAGGAGCAGTTTCCTGAGGAATATTCAGAAAGACGAGCAACCTTACTCAAAGAAAATAATTGTCAGTACTCTACTCTCAGAATTATTTATTTCTCCATCAGTTATGCTTAAGTTGCTACTATCATTTGAACTATTCTTTAATGTGTTATATAAAAGAATCAATTTGAACCATGTTTTCTTGGTTTCTCTTGAAAACCTTATAAGGAGTTTTTAGGTGATTGGCGTTCTGGATGTTCAACGTGTAGTATAACTTGTAGGCTTCTTTTTCTCAACTAAGAGGTGTAATTAAATTATTAAATAGCTATAAATGTGTAAAAGACAATAAAAATGTTCTCCCTCATATATTTTGTCCTTGCTAAACTGGAAACAAGTATTGCCATGTTGGACAGATGGTATTCATGATGCAACTTGGCTTTCTAGATATGTCTCATGTAGTTCCTCTATTTTTCTGTTTTCTTCGGCTCAGTTGCTACATTTTTTATGTCTAGATGTAAGTGCACCTGCTGGCACACATGCCCATCTGCATGTATACAACAAAAGCATCATTAGGTTTTTACTTTTTAGTCTATCCTGGTTCATTTCCCCAAAATTCAAATAAACACATTACTTACAGAAATTAACAATGATACTGTAGCGGAAAGGAAAATTAGTTAATAAGACCTGCGGCTGCGCCTGCCTTCCCTTACTCTTTCTCTCTCCCCCTCCCCCAAATGTTCATGCCTGCCCATACGCACACATAACTCCTCTACTTTAATAGTTGAATTTAAAAAAATTTATCCACAGATTGTCTTCTTTCTAATGCATTGTTAGCCTGACAACTAGCTGTATTTAGATGTACCATCTTTGTTCTGTCACTGATGCTTCCTATGGCTTGTACTTGATTGTCAGTTTGTTTCTTTCTGTTTATTCTTTATTTAGTCTAACTCATTTCTGCCATTAAACTTGAGCTCAGGTTCAACACCAGCTCAACGATATGCAAACCGAGCAACAGCAATATCTACTGATGTCTACTCATCTTGGTTTTTCGGTAATGGTCCAAAAGTTCATGTTGGAGTGGGCTGTGATTATTGCGGGGTAATTCTTTTTATCTCTTATTAGTACTGGTTGAAAACATATCTCTCTTGCCCTTCCTCTCTAGTTGCATGCTCTAATGTAATTCCAAGTATTACTTACAGTTCAAGATCTAGAAGTAGCCACTCTTATCATAGCTTATACTCTTAAATATAAAGATATTTTCTAGGTTGAGTTGAGTTATTGTTTACTTGTATTTCTTCCTTTTTGAAAATCAAGGGTGACTTAGAGGAAGGTGATCCACTTGTAAATCATTGAGTGCTTTTGCAGTAACTAAGGTAGATTTACTGCCTTGATGATTGAGGCTGTGAATTATCTTTGTTAACATGAATTTGGACTAGGATTACAAGATTCCTTGCAGTTCTGGTAAACTATATTTGAAATCCTAGAGAAAATTTTCTATTTCTTAAAACAATCACTAATAATGGTGATGAACTTAAAGAGTTCAGGGTATAGAGTAGAAAAGAGAGCTTCCAACATTTTAGGTTGGACAAAAATCTACTGAAACGGTGAAACCAATGTGCACATGACCATAAGAATAGAAATCAAGTCTTGCATCCAGATCAAACAGCTGGAAAATCTCTATATGCTATCTTTGCTAACAACTTAGTTGATATTAGATGGTAATGTAATGCAATTGCACACTGTATATTTTGCTTTTGTGCTTTTAGTTGGAGAACACATTTAAGTAATGCCAACTTCTACATTTGTTACAGATGTCTCCCATAATCGGGGAGAGATACAAATGCAAAGACTGTGTGGAGAAAATCGGTTTTGACCTATGTGAATCATGCTACAAGGCCCCTGTTCAGATCGTGGGCCGATTTAATCAGCAGCATAAACCAGACCATGAGTTTGAAATTGTTCCCCCTCTAAGCATAAGTGACTTTATATTCAGGATGAACTCGGAACAATCCGATGAGGAGGGCTCAGATGCTGCAGAACATATGGATGATGCTTCTCAAGTTACTACCCTGGAAGTTGGTGTTCAACCGGATCAAGGCGATGAATCTCAAGAGCCTGAAGATATTTCTCCTTCTTTGATATTATCGGTTGATGTTTCATTGGATCAAGAGGATGACTCTGATGATCCAAGTGATAATAATTCATCACATTTGACTTGAAAAAAAATGACATGAGCTGTTGATATATACTAATTTATAATAGTAACATCCTTGTTTAGAGATGTATCTACATATATTTCTTTTAGAGTTCTTTAACCAGATCCTTGGCAAGTTTTGGTCACCTGCAGTTTCATAGTGTATTTTGAGTCTTTAAACTTTTTTGCTGTCTCTTTATTCTCTCATTTGGAGTTTCAACACTTCCCTTCTCAGTTCCGTCTTCATTTCTTCCTCTAAAATGAAGCATAACAAAACCAAGAAACAAAGTATTTGGCCTGTTCCCAAAATTAGGTGTTCTATTTTGGCTGCTCTCTTCATAGCTGACAAAAATTCTGTTCTGGTTTGTTTGTTTCGATATTGGAGTAACATAATATACTCCCACCAACATACAAAGAAAACAGGCGTTACAAAACATCAGAACGGACTGATAAGCACGGCAACCCATTTTCAAAAACAAACTACTAATAGTTTGTTTTTACTACTTTCTTCTGCACAAATTCAGCACATGGTTTTGCAATTGTCTTCAATTCCATTATCAGATCATGCAATTTCAATTCAAGTTTTTTTTTTTTTTTTTTTTTGCCTAGTAAGTTCAATTCAAGTTTGAAAACGTTAGCCCTCAATTTCATAAATGACCCAAACAGACCAA
>AWWV01008118.1:0-10613 GCA_001974805.1 Corchorus capsularis
TTTCATAACTTTATTTATTGATATGAATAAAATCTCAAAATTTAAAGATTACGAACAAATCAAATAGACATCGCCATTACTGAATTTCTATTACTGAAATTCACTCACACGAACAATAATTTTAAACATATTTAATTAAATCTAATCTCTTATTTTTACCATTTTACTATTTTAATTGCAAAACTTAGATTAGATATATTGGAACTTCTTAAATATAATTTTTTAAATGACATTGTTTAAAACTTTTATAGTTTTATTCTACTAAAAACTCTATTTTTATTTAATTAAATTCAATATTTTATAAATAATTCTTTTACCATTTTAATTTTAAAAAATTGAAGATCTTTTGGTAGGTTTGGACCCAACCCAATTATAATATAAGCTAATAAAATATTATTATCGTTACTTTAAAGTTTAAAAGATAAAATTAGTTAACATAATCATTAAATAAACATATTTTTAATAACTAATTAAGTTAATTATTAATTATATTCAATATGGTGTGCAACACACGTAGAGGTGAAGATTAGTATATCATTAAAAGAGAATAACTAAATATAATTTTATAGTAAAATAAATATACATAATTATAAATAATATTCAAATTTAATATTTATGTAATAAATAAATTTACATAAGTAATTTTTTATATTAATTTTTAACAATTATTAATGACCATTAACTATTAAGATTATTGTATTAAACCCAATTTTATCTCTATCACCATTAGAGGGGAAAAAAAAAGGTATAAATTCTAAGAATACATTTTGCTACTAAGCAATGCCTTATTTATGATGCGAGAAGAAAAAAAAAGCAAGACCTTATATACAATAAAAAGTGATTTAATTTTTTTTAAAATTATTTTCTTATGAATTATTATATTTTAGATTATAAGCAAGCAATTTAGGATATAATGTTTTTTCCCGCAAGCAATTAAGGATATAACGTTACAAAACAAGCAATTAAGGATATAACATTTTCAATTTCGAGCAATTAAGGATAAAAAGTTTTCGATTTCGAGCAATTAAGGATATAATCAGTTAGGGCTCTGTTAATTGATGACGTGTCATCCACGTGGCATCCACGTAGATGACACGTGCATTGTCAGAAATTACGTGGATGCCATGTCATCATTTAACGGAGCTCTAACGGACTATATCCTTATTTGCTCGATTTTCGTAACGTTATATCCTTAATTGCTTGTTTTGTAACGTTATATCCCAAATTGCATTTTGGGGCAAACCTTATATCCTGAATTGATTATTTAGCCGAAAATATCACTAAGAGCAATATTTAGTAGTATTTACAGTGTTTTTCTTTTTTTCCCCTTTTGATAACAATAGATATTTCACAATGTCATAGAAGATATGTACATTTTTTGTTTTCTGTACTGTTTTTGGAGTTTTAGTGAGGCACGTTCAATTGAGTGATTGGGATGTGAAACCTTAAACTAGTTTTTGATGCTTGAAATGTCAATGTGGAATCAACGCGCCATTAAAGGATGTGCAAATTGCATCAATTAGCAGTCCTCGTTGTCATAATGTTGGGGACTTTGATTCTAGGGAAATACTGTAATAATCAAAAGTATAGAATTTTTTTTTTTATTTTTTTAAAAAGGTTGAAATTAGCGCGAAGAGATTTTGTAGTTTGGTAGGGACATAATATAATCCCATAAAACCGAGGGAAGCAAGCACCACCATTTTTCATCATTTATTTTATTTTTTACTTTTTCGGTTTTTATTCATCTGTCGTGAATAATCGAATTTGAAAGTGAATATCAATTCCTAGCAATGTTGCGATTGGTGGTATGTATCTGCTCCGAGAGGGAAGATGGCTGGCTATTTAGTTTCACCTATTGTCTTGGTGGGATAATATAATATTATGAAAGCAGAGGGATGAATAAAGCTTGTTAATTTGGGATGAATATACATGCCAATTATCATAGAATTCACCCCTCAACTTGCTAGTTAGGAGATAAAGCAACCTATTGCGAGGCATGCATGATCCATTATTCCAAAATAATAAATATAATAAATCACGATTGAGAGAACGAATAAGAGTAAATCCCATACATAATAATCTTCATTGGTGGAGCAACGATCATTGTCATGCCACACGGTGAGGGTTTTTGATGATTGAGGAAGGGATTATTTTGAACTCTGTTATCAACAATCACTATATCCCCTGTTTTGATGATTGAGGAAGGGATTATTTTGAACTCTGTGATCTTCTCTCCTTCGAAAGTCCCTCTTAGAATGCTTCAAAGGCCTCTCCTCCTTGGCTCCAAAGCATGTACCCTAGGAGAATTTTTTCTATGTGTTTCCCTTTGTCTCAGTACAGTGTTATTAGTCCTTCGTGCAGCTTCTACCAATGCGGCGAAAGTGTGTAGAGGGAGATTCTCCAAATGCACTCGGTATTCATCACGCATCCCTCGGATGCATACTTTCACCAATATCTTCTCATCATACTGCTCATGGACATCCAAAACTCTTTCTCTGTAACGTTGGATGTAATCCATGAGGTCTTCCCCTCGGCTCTGGTATTCTCTACCCAAGTCAATCAACGTTATCTTTTCTTGGGTGGAGAAGAATTTCTCTCCAAAGAGAGTACACATTTGCCCCCAAGACTCTACAGACCCTGGAGTAAGACTGACATACCATGTGTAAGCTTTCCCTGTTAAAGACTTAGAAAATTCCCTCAACTTCAAATCATCATCCAAACCAGCAACTCCAAGCGTCTCCAGAAACCTCATCACATGCTCTTTGGCATCCCCTGACTTCCCATCAAACTGCTTGAACTTTGGACTAACATAGTCCTTAGGGTATGGTTTCATTGCTACCCTTTGAGAGTATGGGAGCTTCAAATCAAACTCAGAGCTGACGACATTCCTTTTCTGAAAGATCTTCTCAAGTTGCTCCTTTGTGACATACTCAGTATCATTGTCCTCCGGTATGGGAGTCAAATTAAAGGATGGTGGAGGTGGTGGTGTTTCTTTGGGAGTACCTTCAGCACCACCCTGTCCACCATTGCTCGCCTCTGACAGGTCTCCACCATTAGCAGTGGTGGGAATTCCAGCGTTTTTACCATTACTTCCATTTAGTGCTCGAGTCAACTGCATTATACGCTCCTCCATAATGGCATTAGACTTCTCCATAAAAGTTATTCTCTCAATCGCTTTCTGATCGTTGGACTTAATCAGCTCCATAAGCTCCAGAAAGTAACGAGGAGGCGCGGCATCGTTATCGTCGTCACTCATGGCTGCTCAGCGGTGCTTTCTGCCGTAATTTACCTTTTGTGATCGTTCCTCCCCAGCGGAGTCGCCAAAATGTAAACAAGAGTTCTTAGATGTAGAATGAGGCAACGTCACAAACAAATAAGGATCCACAGGAGGTGACAGGGAGGAAGGCCGGAGCAGTTCCTTGATGATGAGTGTGCGGTGGCAGGCGGTGTTGATGGTGGTTGTTTACGGTGTTGGAAGTTTCTTTGGGTCAGAGAGTTTTTAGAGAATCAGGTCTCTGTATGCTGTGAATGATGGAAGAATGATTAACCCTTGTTCAGTTGTCTAAGGGGTTTTATTTATACCCTTAATTTTAGTAAGTAACTGCCCCCACGTTCTTATTTTGAGAACGTGGAGAACGTGGGTTCATGGGTAACTGTTTTATAGGTATAAGTATTTGGTGAGTATTTATCGTGTATGGTATATAGTAGGTGAGCATGGCCTCACCAGGTGAGTATTGTACTGGGAGAGTGTGGGTGAGTATCTCACCAGGTGAGTATTACACCAGGTGAGTATTGTACTGGGTGAGTATTGTACTGGGTGAGTATTGCACCAGGTGAGTATTGTACCAGATGAGTATTTGTATTGGGTAAGTAGGGTAGGAACACGTCACTCTCATCAGAAAAGGGTTGAGAGTAGTACTCTCAACTTGCCTCCTAGCCCGAGCCTCCAAGCCAGCTCCCCTGTACATCCCAAATGGATTAGACCATGAACCCTGCCACGTGTCCAAAGTCTAACCCTTATTTTATTGTTATTGTATACATTATTATATATATATATGTATATGTTGATTATACGATTAAAATCATATATTAAAAATATGCCCAAAATCATCATCTACAATCCTCTACAGTTGTTATTATGACTCTTCTCAATTAGAACTAGCAAATATTGTGTGATGGTTCAAACTAATTTTTTCGGAAGCTAATATATATGTGCATTGATCACTATCTTAATTAATTAAGGGTCAATCCAAGCTCATTTGAAGTTAATAAGCTTATGAATCCCCTAGTATATGCTCCATCATTTAATTCAAGAAGACATGTTTGGTGTTACTCGGCATAGGGTTGTTACTAGTTCAATTGGTTTTGAGACTGCATATACCAAATAAAAAATCAAATCTCACGTACGTATCAAGTAAATTAGTTAGTAAAATTCTTGAGAAGAAGAAGGTCGAAGCTGAAAGTTCATCGCTTATCAAGCCATCACGAAAGGAGCAAATACATCAAGAGCACCAAGGTTCCATTGAGTTAGTCCAATTAAAGGTTATAGAATCAAAGAACTTGAGGGCATCCACTCAAAGAAAGGGCAATATTATTAGATTACAACAGCAAAACAAAAAATTGTTGCAAGAAAAGAAAGAAGCTGATGAACATGTTTTGTTTGGCCTCGCTTATAATCCCTTCTGAAAAGGACTTTTGGAAAAAGTTTCAATTTAGAATTTTTGACTTTTAGTTCAAAAACAACTGAAAAGTGATTCTGAAAAGCACTTCTGGATATCCTATTTGACCCAACTTAAAACTTTTTTCAGTAGATATGATGTAAAATAAGCTGGATCAAACGGGAATAACAAGCTGAAACAAATCCAACCGTCTAATTGTTCCAAGGAGCAGGAACTGGATGTTGGATTTATTTTTAATCTAATTGGTTTGACCCATATAACTTTGGGATTTCCTTGTCATTAAGGGTTTTAATTGATGGACTTAAAATCCTAGTTAGACAAGGACTTAGAGAGGTCAATAAGGTTTTAATAATCCTAATAGGGTTAGGACCTAAAGGGGTTTGCTATATAAAAGGGATGAACCCTCTCCTTTCCCTTCATAACGTAAAAACACTTGACGGCTAGGGTTTCTCATCCATCAGAGAGACAATTAAAGTAGGAGGAAGAAAGGAGAAAATCACCCTGTTTAAGATTTTTTAGAAAGGTTATGGACAAAGGTAAGTTGGTCTAACCTTCTTGTTTATTAATATATATGTGGTTGATTTATTTGGGTTAAAGATCCAATCCTAAGATGGTGTTCATATTTTTCTATTATGGTTAAATAAAAAATATGCTTACAATTGGTATCAGAGCTTGGTTTTAAACCCGATAAATTACCATGAATTGTTAGTGTTCTTGAAAGTTGAAAGAACACATTAGAGATTTAAAGCTTCCGCTATAATTATGTCGCATATTATATTGCTAATTATTGTTGATTTGCGTTACTGGTTTTGTCGACTATGGTTCTAAAATTGATTTGTTCATCATGCGAATCATGAATGAAAGTATTAAATTTGTATAAAGATGCCAAATATAGATTTTGGTTCTGAGATGTTTCTTAAAATCAATTTAGCAATTGATTGATTCTTACTTTGAGTTACGATGTGACTTGTATGGATTAATAGATTTAATTTAGCAATTAAATTAAATATAGATTTCGGTGCTTGCTATAAAATTGCAATAAAGGATTTTGTTGATTCATGCTATGATTCAGTTTGTAAAGCAAAATTCTATTTCAAAATTAATTGTCCATCATCACGTGTTACGATGGATGTCAGGATATTGGTTTTGATGATCTTAGAATTGCATGAGCCATGATTCTGTTTGAAAGCAAAATTAATTTTTGCAAATACTTATTAGTTCATCATGACGTTTTACTATGAATGGCTTGGATGAATGATTTACTTTCATAATTATAGGATTAATATATTATATGTGATTATTAGTTACATATAATTTATTAAGGAATGGATGAATATGTTGTTTGTTTTGCCGCATAAATTGCTTTCATGAACAACAGAATATTTTGTCGCATATTTACATATACTGTTTTTGATTATTCATGAATCAATTGATTTGTAAATCATGCGATAAATCATGGTGTAAAATTTCCTTTCAGGAATTAAATATTGTTATTGTTATCCCATGTAAAGCATTATATTTTGGGATATTAAGGTTGGATAATTTAGTGTCTAATGGAAGGAAAGACTAGCTAGTCACCAAAGTGGCCTAGTTTGAAAAGAATTAGACATCTAATAAATTAAGCAATTGTTCATATTAGTGGATGCCATTAATTGTCATATGAAAAGTGAACAATTGTAGTTATTAATTATATTGCTAGGAGGTCACCCAAAGGTGGACCATTGGTTATGATTAATAACAATAAAAGTGACTTATTTACATACTTGGTGATATGTATGTGCATCCAAAGATGTCTTGCATGTTTATTTGAGTATGCTTAATATTGTCTATTAAAGTTTGTATATTAATTGGCATCACTATGGATTATGTGTTTTAGTTATCACCCAAAGGTGAACTTAAATACATATTTAAAGTTATTATTTGTTTGAGTCCATTAATTACTCAAAGCATTAATGTGTGAGCTTTGTTAATATGCAGCTAATATGCTCAGTTTAGGCAATGCACTGATCAAGTTCAATGGGCTGAAGTATGAGGAATGGTCTGAACAGATCCAGTTTCATCTAGGTGTTATGGACTTGGACCAAGCCATATTGAAGGAAAAGCCTGCAGCCATTACGGAGGACAGTACAGATGATGAAAAGTATCTGTATGAGTCCTGGGAAAGGTCCAATAGGCTGGCTTTGAACTTGATGCGGATGTCAATGGTTGATACTGTTAAGCCATCGGTGCCGAAAACTGGCAATGCAAGGGAATTTATGCAGAAAATTAAGGAATACTCTCAATCGAACATTACGGACAAGTCCATTGTTGGGAGTTGACGACCAAGAAATTTAACTGGTCTTAGCCCATTCATGATCATGTGACTGAAATGGCAAATCTTGCTGCAAAGCTGAAAGCATTGGGAATTGAGGTAAGTGAGTCTTTCCTTGTCCAGTTCATTATCAACTCACTTCCTCTAAATTTTGGCCAGTTCCAAGTGAATTATAATTCACTTAGGAAAAATGGAACTTTCAAGAAATTAAGGCCATGTTGGTTCAGGAGGAAGGGAGATTGAAGAACATGAAGGAACAGACTGTCCATCTCACGATGCATGAAGGAGGTAGTAGCAGTAAGCCTAAACCAGGTAGAAAGGATAAGGACAAAAAGATGGACAATTCCTTATTGAAGGTTAAGGAGGGACATGTCCGTAAGGAAATGAGGTGCTTCTTCTGCAAGAAGATTGGCCATCTCAAGAAAGACTGTCCGAAAAGAAAGGCTTGGTTCGAAAAGAAAGGTACATATTATGTTTCAGTATGTTTCGAATCAAATCTTATTGAAGTTCCTAGTAATACCTGGTGGTTAGATTCTGGTGCAACTACTCATGTGTCACATGTTATGCAGGGATTTCTTTCAATCCAGCCCATAAGCGGAAATGAAAAGTTTGTGCATATGGGGAACAGAATGAAGGCACGAATAGAAGGGATTGGAACTTACAGATTGATCTTGGATACCGGCTGTTATCTAGATCTTGAAAAGTGTCTTTATGTTCCCGAATGTGCTAGAAATTTAGTTTCTGTTGGACAGATGGATATTTTAGGTTTTGACTTTAAGATTGCAAACGGTGTTTTTTCATTATATAGACAAAAATACTTTTATGGATCTGGTACTTTAATTGATGGTTTATATCGTTTCAATCTTGATGTTAATTTTTCTGAATCCCTGTTTCATGTTGAACACAATATAGGTAGTAAGCGTAATGCACATAATGAAAACTCTGCTTTCTTGTGGCATCAAAGATTAGGTCACATATCCAAAGAAAGGATTATGAGGTTGGTGAAAGATGATATCTTACCTCAATTGGATTTTGTTGACTGGGATGTATGTGGATTGCATAAAGGGAAAGCAAACCAGTCACACATCAAAGAATCCAGCCACAAGAAGTAGTCAACTTCTTGAGTTGATACACACTGATATATGTGGTCCCTTTGATGCTCCATCATGGAATGGTGAAAAGTACTTCATTACCTTTATAGATGATTACTCACGGTATAGTTATATATATCTCCTGCATGAAAAGTCTCAATCAGTGGATGTCCTAAAGGTGTTCATTGATGAGGTGGAAAGGCAGTTAGATAGAAAGGTAAAGGTTGTAAGATCAGATCGAGGTGGTGAGTATTATGGTAAATATGATGAGAGTGGACAATGTCCTGGTCCATTTGCAAAGTTTCTCGAAAGTCGGGGCATATATGTACAGTATACTATGCCTAGTACACCACAACAAAATGGTGTAGCTGAAAGGCGGAATCGTACTCTTATGGAAATGGTTAGGAGTATGTTGAGTTATAGTAATGTACCTTTGTCGTTGTGGATGCATGCATTAAAGACTGCTGTATATCTGCTAAACAGGGTTCCTAGTAAGGCAGTTCCTAAGACACCTTATGAACTGTGGACAGGTAGGAAACCCAGTTTGAGGCACCTACATGTTTGGGGATGCCCAGCAGAAGTAAGGATATACAATCCACATGAAAAGAAGCTTGATGCAAGAACCATTAGCGGTTACTTCATTGGCTATCCAGAAAAGTCAAAGGGTTATAGATTTTACTGTCCTAACCATAGTACGAGAATAGTTGAGTCTGGGAATGCTAGGTTCATTGAGAATGGTCAGTTCAATGGGAGTGGAGAACAAAGAAAAGTGGACATTAAAGAAATTCAAGGTGAAATCCCTACGTCCAATGATTCTCATCAAGTTGTTGTTCCTCTCGTTGTATCACAGTTGCACAACGTACGAGAACAACGAATTCCTGTTACAAACCCACAAGGTGAACATGAAGGTGTTGATCCTCCAAATCAACAAGATGAACCAGCAGATAATGTACAAGTTGAAATTGAGCAAACGGTAAATGAACCACAAGAAGTGGCATTAAGGAGGTCTGTAAGGCAAAGAAGACCAGCTATTTCGCAGGATTTTGAGGTTTACTCAATTGAACATGAATGTGACTTGAGCATTGATGATGACCCAGTCTCGTTCAAACAAGCCATGGAATGTAACAATTCCGAAAAGTGGTTAAATGCCATGAAAGAAGAGTTGAAATCAATGGATGACAACAAAGTCTGGGAATTAATTGAGTTGCCTGAAGGTTCAAAACGAGTTGGTTGTAAATGGGTCTTCAAGACCAAAAGAGACTCGAAAGGCAACATAGAAAGATATAAGGCCAGACTTGTCGCCAAGGGTTACACTCAAAAGGATGGCATTGACTACAAAGAGACTTTCTCTCCAGTTTCAAAGAAAGACTCTTTAAGGATTGTTATGACTTTGGTGGCTCATTATGATTTGGAGCTTCACCAAATGGACGTAAAGACCGCCTTTCTAAATGGTGACTTGGAAGAAGAGGTGTATATGGACCAACCAGAAGGTTTTTCGACCACAGGAAAAGAAAAGTTGGTGTGTAAGTTAAAGAAGTCAATATATGGACTGAAACAAGCTTCCAGACAATGGTATCTTAAGTTCAACGATACCATAAAGTCATACGGTTTTGTAGAAAACATTGTTGATCGGTGTATCTATATGAAGGTCTGTGGGAGTAAGTTCATTATATTAGTCCTATATGTTGATGATATTCTTCTTGCTACTAATGACGTTGGGTTGTTACATGATGTAAAGAAGTTTCTCTCTAACAAATTTGAAATGAAAGATATGGGTGAGGCATCCTATGTGATTGGGATAGAAATATTCCGTGATAGATCACAAGGACTGTTAGGATTGTCTCAGAAGAGCTACATCAATAAAGTGTTAGAGAGATTCAGAATGGAAAAATGTTCTGCTGGAATAGTTCCAATTCAGAAATGGGACAAGTTCAGTCAAATGCAATGTCCTAAGAATGATTTGGAACGAAAGGTTATGGAATCTATTCCCTATGCATCAGTGTTTGGGAGCTTAATGTATGCCCAGACCTGTACTCGGCCAGATATCAGCTTCGCTGTTGGAATGTTAGGCCGATATCAAAGTAATCCCGGAATGGACCACTGGAAAGCTGCAAAGAAAGTCCTTAGGTATTTACAAGGCACCAAGGATTACATGCTCACGTATAGGAGAACAGATCATCTTCAGGTGATTGGTTACTCGGATTCAGACTATGCTGGTTGTGTGGACTCAAGAAAATCCACATTTGGTTACTTGTTCCTGTTAGCCGGAGGAGCAGTATCATGGAAGAGTGGAAAGCAGTCAGTTATTGCTACTTCCACCATGGAAGCTGAATTTGTGGCATGCTTTGAGGCTACAGTTCATGGATTGTGGTTGCGGAACTTTATCTCAGGGTTTGGAGTTGTCGATAGTATAGCTAAGCCGCTGAGAATTTTCTGTGACAATTCCGCAGCTGTCTTCTTCTCAAAGAATGACAAATACTCGAAAGGTGCTAAACATATGGATTTAAAGTATTTGTCTGTAAAGGAAGAAGT
>AWWV01008120.1:0-24508 GCA_001974805.1 Corchorus capsularis
TCTCTCTCTCTCCCGTGGGGGAGAACGCTTCTTCTTTCCTCCCAAAACCCAAAACCCTTTAACAAGTTCAAACTCAAATGGGAAAGTACATTCGGAAGGCCAAAGCGGCGGGGGAGGTTGCCGTAATGGAAGTCTCCCAGTCTTCCCTCGGGGTTCGAACCCGAGCCAAAACTCTCGCGCTTCAACGCCTACAGAAGTCCTCCGCTTCTCCGGCTACGGCGGCTGCGGCTCCGGCTACCGGTGGTGGTGATGGCTCCTATCTCCAGCTGAGGAGTCGTCGGCTAGAGAAGCCGCCGGTTGTGGTTCCACCCCATGATTCGAAGAGGCAGAAGCCGCACCAACAACAACAGGGGAGTAAGAAGGGGAGCTGCGCGCAAAACCCTAACCCCAATTCGAATTCCCAGGTCCGGGTGGGTAGCGTTTCTGGTCCGGCGGCGGAAAAGAAAAAGGGAGATGAAGCTGGACGGGAAGAATTTGTGCAGGAGAATAATGAAAATGATAATGCTAATAACTGTAGTAATAATAACAATGAGAACAAGGATTTTGGTGGTGTTGAAGCTTCCTTTGGAGAAAATGTTTTGGACTTTGAAGGTAGAGAAAGGTTGGTTCTCTTTGCCTTTTCCTCACAAAAAAAAAAAAAATCTTTTTGGTTTTTTGTTTTATCTATATACTCTGTAGAGGTTCGTTTTATGGGTTATTTAGATTAAAAAAAATGGTTTGAGCTCTAATTTTGGTTTGTTTATATTTTAGGCTCTTTTGCTTTCGATTGTGGTTTGGACCTTTTTCCCTCTTATTTCTCTCTGTTTTTTTAATATAATTTTTAAAAAATATATCTGACAGTTTTTTAAAAAAAAAAAATTATGTGATTGTTGATATTTTGATTTGGTGATGGTAGAAATTTTTATATGAAAGACATTGAAAATTCTTACTCTTTTTTATTATTGTTCTTTATGACTGGAAAGTAGAAAGTAGAAATCATTACTTCAACAGATAATCCCCGAGTCTTATGTGTATCTTGGAAAAAGGAATTAGATATCTATTTCATGTATTTTTATAAAATCATGCATCCATTTTTTTCCCTTGATGTCTTCAATCCTTTCCTCACCAGCCAAAACAGGAATGATAAAACACCCTTGAAAACAGAGTTCTGCTATGGGTGTTTTGTTGTTATTCTAAGTTCTTTTTTGTCTATGAGACTGATTGCACTTTAACAAATAAGAAAGAAAATCCCTTTTAGCTTTGGGTTCTAATTTTATGTTTTCCTTTGCCTAGTTGTTGCAGTGCTTTTCTACTGGGAAAGATTTTGCAGTTCTTTTGTGCTAGGAAAGTTTAGAAATCATCTTTATGATATAAAATTCTCGTGGGTCATTTGCTCAGAATTGCTCTTAAAAAAAGTGTTGCAATTTATGTCTTCATATGTTTCTGTAGCCTCATGCCCTGCAGAGAAATTAAATCAGTCAGCTGGTGTCCTTTTTGGTGTCACAAGCAAAAGTTAGATATTATTGATTCTTACAGTTTTGGTTATTTTTGAATTTTGATCTCTTTACTTTTTGGTGGTAGCAACAGCTCCATTATGACAGAAACCATGTTTGTGAAATTAATCAATATCATATCATTTATCAGCCTATCCCTGATTTTTGCCCTCTGCTTTTTTTGCCTTTAAATTTGATGACTTCATTTTCCTAATTTCTTATGCTTTTAACACTTGGGTTTGTCTAATTATGTGGGCATCTTAATAAAATATATACCCTACAGTAGGTTCTTTTGTTTAGGTTTTTGTAGGCATGTATGCTGCTACATTATTCTAATGGAAAGAAACAAAACATTTTGTTGTTTTCCTTGTGGTGGATGCTGTGACTGTTTCGAGATAAAAATTACAAACCATTTTGTGCTTGTTTTCTTTTTCTTGGGGATTAATATGCTGCTTGTGCTTATCTCTTGGGAGGACACGGCTCTAATCTTTTCTAATTCCATGCTTTGAGCATAAGATATTCTGACCAGAATTATTTTGAAATGGATAAAAATCTGATTTGTAGGAGATATATGTAATCTGGCTTTATTGATTACTATGTATAACTTTACTACTCTTTGCTTCACATTGTCTGATCTTTTATTTTTTAACTTATGCTTGGTTGAGCATAACAACAATGATAAATTTCATCTCTGTTTGAGTTGTAATAACCATCCCCCCTCCAAAAAGTCTCTGTCAGCTCAATCTGTCCTTGAAGAAATTATTGTAGATCAGCTTTTGTGATGTAATGTTTGCATTGAACTCCATGGATTTCTTGGGTCTGTATCTGCTAAATTTGGTGATTGGGGCATGTCAGGTTGAAGAGGATCAAAAACAAAAATGAACACATCAGCTTTTCTCTTTCATTTATTTCCCCCCCAGAATTGCAGTGCCCCTTTTTGCTTGCATGTTTGATAAAATGAATGTCTTCTTTTTTTATTGTACACTGAGGAAGCCTAATGCTTTTAGCATTATCAGTTGTTTATTCTTCGAATGATTGGTACGATCTGCTTCTCCATGCAATGTTTGGGGTTGGTTAGATGTAAAGCAGAAAAAGAATAGTTAATGCTTTTACTGCTTTTCCTAGAACTAAGTGTTTGCCTTTAGATTTCTGTTAGTACTTTTCATTAACTAATGGCAATTGTTTCTGTGCAGGAGCACTAGGGAATCAACTCCTTGCAGCTTGATAAGGGACCCAGAGAGTATAAGAACCCCTGGTTCAACTACTAGACCTACCAGCTCAGCAGATACTAACCAGAGAGTACTGAATTCATCGCGGCGACATATCCCAACAGCCCATGAAATGGATGAGTTCTTTGCAGTTGCTGAAGAAGAGCAGCAAAAGCAATTCATAGAGAAGTATACTACATTTATTTTCTGCCCTGCTTCTCACTTTTATGATTGTTTGAAATATTTGCATTACTCTTTGGTAGTATTATTGTGGTCATGATCTGATGAAAAAATAAAAACGTGTGATTATCTGCAGGTACAACTTTGATCCTGTGAATGATAAGCCGCTCCCAGGACGCTTCCAATGGGAGAAAGTGGACCCCTAGACATCATTAGTGTTCCATCAGGACTTATTTTCCTGCCAAATTCTCAGTTGATCTTTAATTTAGGGGTTCCTTCAGGTAGCAGGAAGTAGTCTTTTAGTTGTAAAGGTGATGGTCTTATTTCCATTTTCCATCACTCTTATTTTACTTGTAAAGAAAGAAGTAGGGCTCTTAAAAAAACCAAAAAAAAAAATGTGTAGACTAATGGTCTGTAACATAACAGAGGTAACTACACAAAAAATACAAATCAATAGTCCTTTGTCTAACAGATCATCTGAGAAGAAGGGAAGGGGAAAGAGGCTGTAGATTAGAAGCTTAGGGAACTTTAGGGTCAGTTGATCTGGTACAGAATTTACTAGATTTGCCTTTCTTTTTCTTTTTTCTTTTCTTTTCTTCCTTTCTACTGTATTTTCCTCCCCTTGTTTGTCTATAACTGTACTGATGGAACTTCGAAAAAAAAAAACTAGTTGGAATAAACTCAATCCCTTTCCTTTCCTTTAATGTTGTCTTTTCCTTTATGAATTTATTATGATCCTTGCACAGTTAATTCTTGGCCTTTCCTTTATCTTCATGTGAGACAATGGAACTTCGAATCATTTCATGAACTCTTAAAAAGATGATGATGATAATAATAATAATAATGCAGCCCATCACTATGATCTGAGAAACGATATTGTGTTTCATAGAAGTCATGAACCGACGACCGACTTCTTCTTTTTAACCTTATATGAAAGGGAAAAAAATGGTTGGTGGTGTTATCAGGTAGTGGTGGTGGGGTAGGTTTTTCTTGTTGATGGTCTTAATGCATATGGAAGAATCTTGTCTTCTCTATCATGTCTACACCGCACTTTTAACTTCTGCAACTTTTAATGTCTGTGATAGAGAATTTGTAAATTTTTTTCTGTAGAAGTTGAGATAAGGTGTGATTACATGATTGAAAACTTGAAACTTGTACGAATTTAATCTTTTCTTGTTTGCTTATGCATGCTTTTTTCCCCCTTCTTAGTGGATTGACATGACAATTCGAAAGAGATGTTCTATTGTCTTTTGCAGAATGCAGCTTGGTAGGGTAAACTTGTGTAATTTCAGCTTTAATGGGATTCTTTTAAACTCATGAATGAAACTGGATTCTTTGTAATAACCAATTAGAAAACAAATGAGGAGGAACTTTGAGCCTTTGGTATTGATTTGGGCATTTAAGATTGGAAGAAGGTATAAAGTTTGGTGAAAAATTTCCTCTTCTTTTTATTATTCTGTGCTAGTGCCTAGTAGGTAGAGAATTTTTCACAATCTGGGTATTTGAGGGCTGAATTTGGAATGCTAGATTCCCTAGTTTGTCTGATTAAGTAATGTGAAACTTCCTCTCTTTTTTCTTTTTAAGTCCAAAAATGGTGCAAAATGCAAATCTTTCCTCTATCTTATACTTTATCAGATGGAATCTTGTTTCACCCCCACTAATGATAAGCATTTTTTTGATTGAAAAATGTTGTTGCCTGCTTGCCGCCTTGCCTGCCTGGTGGTTATAGTGGAGGTGGGTGTTTGTTGCTGTAATTCAATTGGATGAAATTGAGGAATCTTCAATTTCAATTCAAAAAGAAAAAAAAAAAAAAAAAAAAAAAAAAAAAAACTTTTTTTCTTCATTGTTTTCAAAACCTGAATCCAAAAACTTTCTTACTGGGCATTCATTGTTTGTTTTACCAGTGGTAGAGCCATTAACAAGAAGAGAGAACTCTGCCTCTGCCTCTGCCTCTCTCTCCCCACTTACATGTGGCTCTATATCCATAAGCTTTTGACTGTTACATCAAATTATGAATGTGAATGTATCCAAAATTCAATCAGGTCACATTTTTTTTGGGAAATATGAAAGAAAGCAACCCACCAAAAGTTTACTGCAGACATGGGTAGAAATGGGTACTTTCTCAATGGCCCCCACACTCTCTGATTTTACTTCTTTTTAATCTTAGTAGGGAAAGAAAAAAAAAGAAATGAAGGAAATTTGTGGTGGTGATGCTTGTGGTGTTGAATTAAGGAGAGACAAGTTGACCTTATTTGGTTAAGGATTTTGGATCTTTACTGTTCTTAGATTGAAAGAAGGGTTTGGGTTTGGCTTTGAGGGGGTTTGTCTGAGTCATTAGTTTTTTGGACATTTGCATGCAACTGTTAACTGTAAACAACAGTACTCCAAAAACTCACCACTGTCTCTTTGGGCTTTCAAAGGAATTCAAGGTAGTAGCTTTCATGGAAGCCCTCTGCCCCCCAATTTAATACAAAAAAGTTGCATGTGCCTTTGCCAAAAATCTTGCCCTTTTCTCACCATTTGTGGTCCTCCAAAATTTTCAACTTTCTGCACTCTTTATGACATCTATCTGATACTTTTTTTGCAACAGTCAGAAAGTTAAAAGAAAGGTGTGGGAAATTTAATACTGATCTTTTTAGAAGCTATTGACAAGCTGATCATTACATTACATAAATTAACTTAATTTTGATCTTCCCTATAGTTTTAAAATTGTCTTTTAGTAACCTTTTGTTTGAACTTTGATTTTTTTTTTTTTTTGCTGCCATAAGATTCTCTTAACAGATCCCTTTTCTGTAATTTAGTATATCAAATATATCAGTAGAAAAGAAAAAGGAAGATTTGTTTAATAATTGAATTGTGGAGATTGGCTGAATGAGAATATGGGGTGATCTGCATATGTTAGAAGGTTGAAATTTATTGCAGAATATATAAAAGAATGCCAAAATTGCCAGAATTAATTGTTAGTATCGAAAAGAGATGAAATAAAACAGCTCAAGCATGTTCTTTTGGCTTCTATATAGATCTTCATGTCTTTTTGTTTTCAGATTGAATAGCTAGGAAGTTGAACTTCCTGTCTTTAGTGGTCAAAAGTGAAAAACATTTTCCAGAGAGTTAAAAAAAGAAACAAAAAAAATTTACTAGGAAACTGTCAGAAAATTATTTGAACATGTTTCACCAAATTCCATCCAAGTAAATATTGAAATTAGAAGATGAGATTTAGCTGTAAGTTTTGAAATGCGGTATATTATCATTCCTCAATAATACTTGAAACTCCCAACATGTTTTTTCCAGCCACACACTATAATGTTTACATGTGAAAAAGAGGATGAACTAAGATTAAGATTTTCGTGAAGACTTCAATGCAGTTTTCCCTTTAGGTATATGCTTACTATATACTAGTAGTAGTATATGGTTTGATGCATCTCCCCTTAATTGAGTGTTTTGAATTCTTGATAATCCGGCTCGAATTGTGACCTCACTCAAAATATTTGGAAGCTTGATCGAAGGGAAATTTGCTTCAAGCTTGAGGTTTGGCTCCATCATTATTTTCTTAGTTATATTTAGGGTTTCATTTTATAGTTATTTCTCTCCTTCCCCGGACATTATATATAGGTCACATTGACCAAACTATGTAAATTCGGTTATGTTCTCTATTTTTTGATGTTTAATTTCCTGTTTGATATCATTTTCACATAACATTCCCAAATTCATATTCTTGATTTACAAAGATCAAGTGCCCTTATTTTCAAAATACTTTTAACATTTGATGATAAATATTACTATATAAATGTTGAGAACAATGGTACGAAAAATTGATGATGAAAGAAAGCAACCGTATGCTAAAGGTACTAGAGAAAACCGTTAACTTGTAGGAAAACAAGAATGATGGGAAGCTTTTGCGTGGGAATAAAGTAATCAAATCACATATATACACATTTAAAAAAAACCCCCCAAAATAATTCTTAAAGATATTTTTTGGGGGGGTGCATAGCATTTAAGCAATTTCTAAAGTTCCCAAATTCAAAGTTAGATGACTTACTTTTCTTTCATGTCCTAAAACATTGCGTAGATTCTTAGATCACAAGGCAACAAAAGCATTAAGGGTTTCTTCAGCATATTCTTGGTTTGGAAATTGGAATCTTTTAGATCCCATGTTTGATGTTTCTCCCCAAGGACCACTCTCAAGTAAAAAACACAGCTTTGTCTTAATAACCAAATTACACAAACAGACGAATCCATTACCTTAGTTTCGAAATTGACTTCCCCTTCCCCACTTCACTGTCTCTTTTAAAATCTTTCTTTTATGTAATCATCTATGTGGCATGCATATATAGTTTATATGATGAGGATGATTGATTGTCTGAACTGAAGCAAAATGCATGACCCATAATCACCCATGGGTTTTGGGGCCCCTTTCCAAAAAGATTTTTGGGTCTGGAAATACTATTATGGACCCCAAATCTACTCTCAAATAGCCTCTGCACTTGCCCTTTTTCTTTCTTGATCCAGTATCAACTTGACAACTAACTTTCATCTAACACATAAAGCTGTCAAATAATTCTCTAATGTAATGACATGACAAAGAAACTGGAGGGACTCATTACTTGACAATCTTTCTTTTTCCTAGATTAATGACAATACTAAACTTTCCTCTTTCCCTGTCTGTCTTCAGTTAGTTTAGGGTTTAGGGTTAGACCTACAATGTCCAACTTTATAAAACTTGGTATTTCAAACATGGTATGAAAACTTATCCCCTTTTCTTTCTTCCTAGGAAATAAGGTATTTCCAGTTTATCTGATGCCTTTTAGAGACAACAATCATCACAAGGCTCTCTGCAACACAAATCCTGTATTATAATTGGAAGATTTCTAACATGCATTTTAATGAAAGTATAATTGTATTTGAATTATCCTGCAAGCATGAGTTTCACTACATTTCTAGTTGCAGCAACAACAATAACAACAACAACAGAGGGAGAGAGGACAAATGGCCTTCAATGATCAGCATAAATTGGGCACAAAGATTTCTGTTATCAGAACACAATTTAGAAGTTAAGATGATTTGGTGTAGATGCGGATACCAACGGCCAAACCCAAGATGGCAAGGGGAACTAAGAATTGAAGGAGCTTGATGATGAACTCAGATGTCTTGTCCTGATTATAGTGAGGCTGCTTTGGAGGCTTATATGCAGTCTTCTTTGGTATGGTTGACACATCAATCTCTCCAACATAGTATTGATTCATCATGTCTCTGGCACTATCGCTGTGACCCACATCCTCAAAATCATCGGTGGCATCCTTCCCTGCAAAGCAAACATATTCATACCATATCAACTATCAAGTTCTTGACTCTTGGCAATAAACATAATTAAGAAGTAGAAATAAAGCGATAAAGATAGCCTGACAACAACAGACTCCAAGTTAGTACCTGTTGCTGATAATAGAACTTCATCCCCGCCAGGGTGGTCTTCCAAAAATTTGGTCAGATCATAAACCTGTTTCAAGAATTTGAGACACACCAAAATTAAGTAAGACATACATTATATTAACCTGTTTTCCTGTAACATTACTAATTCTTTGCTCAAGTTTACCATCATAAGAGCAAATGCAAAGTAAAAAATATTCTAATTTGCACAGTATACAAATTATCTAAAGTATTCCAAGTTAGTACTTTCTATTCTAAGATATCTTTGACCCACAGTATACAAGCAAGAATAACTATCTTAATTATTCTCTGTATTTGCACTGAATTTTATATAAAATAGAAAGTCTATCACCTTTTGGAAAGAGAAGTCCATCACTCTCTGGATGGGGAAGGCATGGGAACTGGATATGGTCATTAGCTCAAGGAATTTTAGATTCAAAATCACCATGGGTATGAAGAAGCATAAGTTCAAAACATAATAAAACTGGAATTAGAGACAGAGTTTTCCCATTCAAGAAAACTGCAAAGCCAAATTATCACACAAGAATTTATAGTTATTCCACATTAATACTCTGAAAAATAAAACAAAACTATCACAAAAAGCAACATATCCACCAAAGCAAACATAAACCCTCCCCGTTCAATCACTTGACTTCAAGGAGCTTAAGTTATTATGCTCCACCATGTTTCTACTGAAAATAATCAGCTACCTAACCTAACATAGAATGGCCAAAAAAAAAAAAAAACCTGACACAGACCTTCAGTGGATCTGAGTGTGCATCTCATAAGTTAGTCCTTCAGAAACCATGTGAACCATGTTGTAAGCTAAGACAAGTAACATGAGATTAACTTCATAGAATCCTAAACTTAATCATCTAATGATTCAAATACCTCAAACTCCTAAGTTAATCTGCACTGCATCAACTAAGGTTGCCTTGTATTATCCTCTTAAACTTAAACCTGAATTGTCCCTCTTAATTTGGCAAATTTTTAGAAGGCTAGACCAACAATAGTTTAGGGTTGCAGCTTCAGATATAATTGTAAGAACAAAAAGGTTCAAAGCTCATCATAGTCATCTCTAGAGAATATCCCACCTACAACCTCTTCCAAATACATTTGAAGTCCTGATGTCCTATATAGAGGAGGACACTGACAAAAATTAAATCCAAATCCTTGTACAACTCACTAGTTGAAGTACACCAATGTGATCCCTTGCATCATACTTTTTTTTTTTTTGACATCAGCCTTGCATCATACTTTATGAGAGTAAAAAAGATCTAACTTGAATCTGAAAGGTATGCTACTTTCAAACATGCAAATCAATGTTTCAAGCTGGTTAAAGGTTTACGCAGAACAACTTAGTTTCCATCACAATGAACAACAGCTTAAAATCGACATAAATCAGGATATCAAACTCAGGAAAGACACCATAAGACAGCGAAGTGCTATAACATAAATTCCAAAGGCTCTACTCAGTTCAACCATATTCAAAGAACCCAAATCCTTAAATGGGTCCATACTCCATAGATTAAAAAGAAACAAACAAATAGAACATTAAAAAGTGCAAGCTTGAAAGAACCCAACTTGTCAAAAACATGCATAGTCCTTAACTTTGACATTAAACAAGTAAATCAAGACCACAGAATGAGAAGAAAGAAAAGGAATGACCTTGCCGTTGATAATTAGCCAGCAATCTTTGGGGGTATTGTGCTCAGAGACTTCAGCCAAAGTGAACATCTTTCCACCACCACCCATTTTGCTTTACTTCTTTGCTTCTGTTTAAGCTCTCTCTCTCTCTCTCTCTCTGAAGTTTGTAATGGAGCAAAGCAATATACAAGATCTATATATTGATGAATTAATTAAATAGAGAGAGAGGGAGAAAAAAGTATGGGCCTTTTTTCTCTTGGGTTAAAAGGGTAATCTGTGGGCTAATCAACTAACACCATGGAGTATGTCCACTGTTTCATGTAAGTAGTCATAAGTAGCTTAACTTAGTTGATTGAATTGGTGAAGACTGAGAGAGACGTTAATGTAATAAATGTGGGCAGAAGATTTCACCAAAAAAAAAAAATGTGGGCGGAAGAAAGAGAGATGGGAAGTCAATTCCATTTTTTAAGTTTGGTTGGGTGGGAAAAGTTAGGTGAGACTCTGGACTCTGGACTCTGGACTCTGGAGTGGAGATGTGTATGCCTCTGCTTTTGCCTTTTGGTAGCCTTTTCACATCCTTTTAGGGAATTGTTTGGTAGATGAGTTGGTTTGTTGCCCCTTCTTTTCTTCTTCTTAATTTTTTATTATCTTTTTTTGAGTTTTAAGGGCATCTCCCAACATTAAACGGCAAAAATTACACTATTTTTGTGTAAAAAAAAATCTTTTAGGAATATAAGTGAATATTTTATTCTATATTATCTCTAACCCTATTATTTACTCATAAAAATGAATTTATATTAGATAATACTTGTAATATTAATTGAAAATAAAAATATTATTGATAAAAAATATTGAAAATAATTTTTGTTAAATTGTTAAATTTTTAACCCCAAAATTAAGTCTTAAAAATAATTATTAAAAATAATTATGAAAAAACATATAATATTTGTCTTATTTTAAAGGTCTCAATTAACTCTTTCTAATAATATATTTTTTTTGTAATTATTCAATATGTAAATGTAAATATTAATCAAAATATAAATTGTGAAATATAAAAATGATATAAATGTAATTAAAGAAATTGATTAAAAAATAATAGAAAAAAAAAAGAAAATGGTTTTGCCGTTTGATGAAGAGTTCCGTGGCAAATATGCTGATGCACTATTCATCCCTTATTTTGGTATGCCTTGAGAGTCGAATTATGCCGTCTTCGTTGGAGCAATTTTTTGCCATTTTCAACACCAATTTGGTGTTTTGCAGCCTTCATTGGAGATGGCCTAACATATATCAATCTACAAATCACCATGACAAGCTTCGTAGTGATACAAATGTAACAAAGTTTGAAAAAACTAATGATCAATTGTGTTATTTGGGAGAGGCCTATAAGTACTTAATATTTACACTTAGGAATAACACTTACTACAAATATAAGGGATATTTAAGTGATTGGATACAAGGATATAGGAAAACAGGTTTATAAGTAACTGTTAAGTACTTATAACTTTTCCCTTGTTATTTTCTATCTAATTAAAAAGTAACCTAATGATAAGATATATGTACCAAAAGAAGAAAATGTTAACGCCTTTAAAATTAATGTGCCAAAGGAGTAAACTAGGCCAAGATACTATAGACAACAAGTAGCCCAAAATCTACAAACTTGGAGCAATAAATAGCTAAGAATTAAGAAACTATATATGTTACTTTCTCATAGATATGGCTATCTACTAATATTATCCTCCTCAAACAAAAATATATATATACTATATTATCGTAAATTATTAGTTTTATGTTGACAAAATATAAATTTCCCACTTTTTGGAGTGAGTTAAGCATTTTTTAAGTAAGCTATTAATTCATGATATCTTTAGTTAATGAAGGATGACTTAAAGAAATCCGTGATATACTTAAGTACGACAATAAGTTTGTTGATTTTCTAATAGCTTGGCTAAGTTCGAGAAAGAAGGAACTTCGCTTTTGCTTGCTCCGCCACTGTCACCGGGACTTGCAACCGTCTTGAAAAAGTGATGTGCTTTAGGGGTGTAAATGATATATCACTATTCACGAGTTACTCGACTGGATTTAAAGAAAATTCAGATTTGGTTTAGTCATTGTAGAGGCTCAAGCTTAAGTAATTCGGATAGTCAATAAAGTTGAGTTCAAGTAGCTTGAATAATCAATCGAGTTGAACCCAAGATTTATAGTATTTGACTTGTATTTGTCGAACTGCTTGAATAGTTATAGTATATCATATATCTATACTATATATAAAAGTACGAATAAGGGGAAATTTTATGTTTTCCGATTGGACCATTTTTTTAAAAATATATTTCCGATTGTACCCTTTTTTAAAAAACATATTTCCGATTGTACCCTTTTTTAAAACATATTTCTTAATTACCATTACTAAATAATATTTTAATTATTCCATTATTTTTTTACCATAAATTATTCTATTATTTTTTTCTAAGAAAAAATTATTCCATTATTAATTATTAGATTATAATATGTATATTAAATTATACCCTTTTTTAAAGCATATTTCTAAATTGACATTACTAAATAATATTTTAATTATTCAATTATTTTTTTACCATAAATTATTTCATTATTTTTTTTCTAAGAAAAATTATTCCATTATTAATTATTAGATTATAATACGTATATTAAATTATAAAAAAAAAAGTCAATTTTGCTTTTTGTTTCCAACGTCCTATTTAATTTTGGCTTTTATCTTTGTTTTCAACGTTGTATTAAATTTTGTCTTTTGTCTTTGTCTCCAACGTCCTATTTGGGCTTAGATAATCTGAAGCAAATGTACAATGAGCCTTTGCTTTGGATGATCCAATTTCCCATTCCTATAGGACCTCTTTTTGGTCCATTTTGGTGGGCAATTAGTTTGAATATTCAGATCCTATATCTTATTAGGCCATGACTTTATATATTTCTAAATTACCATAATTAAAAAATATTTTAATTATTCCATTATTTAAATAATGGAAATTTAGATTATTTTCATTAATTAGGATCCAACATGACCAATAGGAATGCTCCACATCATCTTTAGCATCTGAATTTTCGTCTAAAACATTCTCCAAGTTGGTTTAAGAGAAGATCAATTTTGTCTAGAAAATTCAAGGACAAAATAGTCCACCGAAACGGCAGAATTAGGTCTCAAGGTAAACATAAAAGTTGTAGATCTTGGAATCCTCTTTCCAACAGTAGCTTATATGCATTTTTTTTAGTTATGGATCAAAAATTATGAATTTTCTTCTAAATCTACTCTTGTGAAATCTTACTTTAAATAGGATTTAACAATTCTGCATCAGGGCTGAATCATTACTGCATCATAATTACTGATTGGACTTGGACTCCTTTTTTGGGCTTCCATATTAATGAATTGGGTGTAAGAATATCAAATTTAGGCTTCAAGCATCTGACTTGGCAATTTTGGTTTCATGAACTCAAACGGGCCTAATGGGCAGAAATGAGACAAAATAATTGATTGGATCACTGCGTTAAAAGCCCAATTGCTTACAAAATAAATAAATTTTAAGATAATTCAGAGTATAGCGGAGTGCATGATGGAATGAGTAGTGTTTCAAATGCCTAATGAACTGAGAAGGCTATTCGCTTCATTAGTGCATTGTGAACCGTCAGATGTGAGAAAACTATGGAATAACTATTACGATGCAATGTCTGAGGATTATAAGAGAATTCATGAAAACTTAGTCCAGACACAAATTGCTTGCACATTATAGGCCATTGCCTATTATCTAGAAAGCATGTTAAAAAGCATTAAGAAGTTTGATTTGCCAGAGATATATTCTCATAATTTGCACATCAGGAATTCAACATATAAGGAAATTGCAGATGAATTGAGCATTGAAACTCCACGGAAAGATCATGCAAATAAGTTAAATGAAGACCTGTTTATAACTCAATTTACAATTGAGGGTAAATTGGTCTTTTTATATAATAGATCAAGATGAGTGGTCAGGATTTAATCAGAAATCCTGATGAAACTTAGTTTCTGCACCACCCTGATTCTGACAGAATTAGGAGAAAATCTTGTAATTAATGAATAAAGGCCAAAATTAATTAATAATTATTTTTGAAATAATTATCATTAATTACTCCCTATGTGCCGCCCCTACCTATAGGGATGTGGTATGATAAGCCTCAAGGGTGCAGCTTCCTTAGATACAGTAGTCTGATACCTCAAGCAGAGAGTAAGGAAGGGAGTTGTATGCTACCTGACCATTCAGGTGGGAGATATATCATGGAATAAAATAATCTAAGTCTTCCCATACCCAGGGAAGGCCGCCCTATGGCTATCTTAGTCATAGGATGTAGTCTCCCCATCCCTTGCACTAAGGAGGCAAAAAGTAACAGCAAGAGAAACACTTACTGAACTAAGGGAGGTGTGAGATATTATCACTTACCACCCTTATACGTGACCACCCTAGTATAGTGGTCAAGCCGTCCCAGCTAGTAGTACTCCCCTGGGAGGCAAACTTGCATTTTGTTCATTTAAGGACAAAAAGGCGAGGTCAAACCAATTGAGCTATCTAGGGGGTGTGGCTCCAAAAAGGGGTTTTATCATGATGTTCCTTGATACACATAGGTCATCTTGGTGAAGTTTCATCTCAAACAGACTTAGCATGAAAAACTTATGCTAGTTTTTCAGTTAAGGACATTTTAAGGTGTCAAACCAACTTCTCTATGATAGAGAGTTCGGTTTTACTTAGAATTTTTCCCATAGCTTTATGGGGATAATATAAGTCTACCGGTGGAAAATCAGCTTCGTTGGACTTAGAATGAAAAACTTATGCTAGTTTTTCATTTAAGGACAACTCAGGGAGAGAAACCTAGTTCTCCATCAAGGGGAGCTCGGTTTTACTTAGAATTTTTCTATAGTCTTATGTGAATATTCTAATTCCCTTGGAAAAATTTCAGCTCATTCAGACTTAGAATGAAAAACTTATGCTAGTTTTTCATTTAAGAACAGTTTAAGGTGAAAAGCTCGGTTTACTATGAAGGAAGGCTCAGATCAAGCCAAGATTTTTACCATAGCCTATGGCTGATATACGAACCCTACTGATGAAGTTTGAGCTCAATCCAAGTTTGTTTGCAACTTTTACACTCTTTTCAGTTAAGGACATAGTGGTTTTATCACCCCGGTTTAGCCATTAGTTCTTAGTGAAAGGGTATTTTCGTGATTTGAAGAGCTAAATATGGTTAAGTAAGAGGAATTTAGTGGCCAAGGTATCATACTCCAATACCTAGGGTCACCTCTCAGCCAATTAGTAGTTTCAACTTATTGGAGGCAACAAGGACTACACCTGATACAGTAGATGCAACTTATTACCTCATGCTACCTAGTACCACATACTATCTGGGTACCATGAGAGGGAAGTCGCCTATATCACTATGAGGGACGCCTCACACTCCTCTCCTCACCCTCCTATCACCTGCTGCAGCAACTAGAAGGAGAAGGAAGCTTCACTGCAACTTGCGGGAATTTTCCTCCGACCAATCAAAAGAGTTCGCCTTCCTCAGCAAGTAAAGCCCACCAGATTCAAGGCCCATGCCGCTCCCTATATAAAGGATTCAACTCCAGAGCTTAAAGGCAGATCTCACATCTCACAAAAAGTCCTATGGATATTTTCTCCAGAGCTTAGGATTCAACTAAGCTCCGCGCTTATTTTCTCTTTGGCTCCGCGCCTTTTTACTCTTGTTCATCACGAGTTCTTACTCGTTCTTCAAAATTCTCTTGTTCAATCTCGTCTACTGATGTTAAAACACAAATCTCTTGTTTATTTTAGAAAAGACGGTAATCAAATTGTCCTTTTCTCCCCTGTTTCTTGTTATCTCTTTTAGGAAGTCAACCTAGTGGATCGATGATTTAAATGTTTCGGTGTGTCTTTAATCCAGTCCCCACAAATCGCTCTGATCTCTTTTTCAATCTAGTTGTTCTCTTTGTCAATTTCAGCAAATTGACTGGCACGCCCTCATGCTGTCATTAAGTAGTTTTCGCAGAAACTCTTCCAAGAGATTTTTGGCGCAACAAGACCAAAAGATTGCATTCCACGCTATCTTAGATCATGTTGAATCAAGAAAGAAAGAAAGAAGGTTTTTTTTGGATGGGTCAGGAGGAATAGGCAAAACATTTTTATTTCATGCAATATTGGTCAATTTAAGGTAATAATCACATATCCTTTAAACATATGATTAACAGCATCAATACCGCATTTTTTAAAAAAAATATTTTTATATGATTAATATAACTTCGAATATCATCACAAGTCAAGAGATCTGATTGCGTTAGCTACACCAACATCCGAAGTAGCATCAACGATTATTTTAGGAGGAAGAACAACACACTCGAGATTTGACATTCCATTAAGTCCGACAGAAATGAGTATATGTAGGACTTCTAAACAAAATACTAAGATTGAACTATTAAGAAGAGTAAGAGTAATAATATGGGATGAAATGCAATTGAATGTGGGCAAAACACTTCAAGATATGATGAGTAACAAAAAACCATTCTGAGGAAAGGTTGTTGTTTTTTGGAGGAGATTTCAGACAAGTGCTCATGGTTGTACCTCGAGCAACAAAAGAACAAACGATCAATCAAAGTTTGGTCAGATCGTACCCTAGGCCAAAAATGGAGATACTAAGATTGAAAAAAAAAACACGAGAGCAAGAGGAGACCAAGAGTTTGGAAAATTAATTTCAAAAATTGAATGCTTTGAATCATAATTAATTTCAATTATTTTAATAAATTTTTAGGTTAAAAGTGTTCGGCCACGTGCAAGGCACGTGAAAGCTAAAACTAGTTTAACTATGAATATATAAAAACTTATTTAATTTGAGCTCGAGTTGAAAATTCGAAGTTTTTATGAGTTAACGAGTTAATTGAGTCAATCATCGAGTAGTTAGATATTCGTTTTGAGCCAAGGTTGAGTTTCAAAAACAAAACTCGACCAAGCTCCAGTTGTGTTTGGAGCTCCAAATTTTAAGTTGATCTTGAACTCAGATACCTTAATGCTCAACTTGAATTTGATCGATTACGGTTGTGTTTAGTGGACACCAGTAGACCACCGTTTGGGCTCAAAACGGCGGTCCACTGGTCCACTAATGCCTTAGATGTATTTTTTGGTCGGGACAGTTGGCCCACGTGACCAGCCAAAGCCACCAGTTCATCCTCCAGCCCAGCTCCAGCGGAAAACTTTATGCTTCTAACCTTTTTTTTTATTCTCTCTTTTTTCTATCTCTCTCTCATTCCCGCTTCTAACATTTTTTTCTCTCTCTTTTTTCTCTCTCTCCCATTCTTTTAACTTTTTCTACTTTTATTTTATTTATTATATTTATATTATTAATGGATTTTTATTTTATTTATTCATTTTCTGTTTTTTTACTTGTGTTTTATTTTTTTAGTAATAGTTTAAATTAATTTCATTTATTGATTGAATGATAATAAATTTCATGTGATCATAAATAAATAAATGATATTATAAGTTTAATATTAATAATAATAATTATATATCCATATACTAATTTAATAAATATTGTATAATTAAAATGAGACAATACCTTTAAATAATAATACCCTTAAAGGTCATTTTACATTTTAATCTCATCTCACCGCTATTCTCACTTAACACTTCCGTTTTCACTGCTCGTTTGTACCGTACCTAATTTGATCTGTACAGTGTTTAATCTCACAATTTCAGTTCAAACGGTACCAATCGCACCGCTCTACTAAATGCAGCCTACATCCTTATGCGTTTGGGGTGCTTTTAGCCTAGGGCTCTCAATCTTTCTTTTGCTTTGTCTTATACGTGGAAAAAAAAAAAACTATTTTTCTAGGGATATATCATCAGTGTTTATTCATCATCATCATTATTATTTAATCACCAAGATCTGCAAACTTTATTATTATGATTCAAAATTAATCCCTCCTATTTCACCAAAAAAAAAAACAAAAAAAATTAATCCCTTCTAAGCTGATGTGGAGCATACTTTAAAATAGGCCTAATTCAGGCCCAATACCAGTATACAACCCACATAGCCCGAAAAAACTAAAGGTTTACTTAGGGCCCAAAGTTTTTCCATTGTAACTTGTAAGTAACAAACGGTCTATAAGATATGAGTTCATTTTTTTTTTATATAAAAGATGCCGACTATGTCAACTAAGCTCTACGGATAGCAATACCATCAGCATCCTGCTTTAGCAAATCAAGCAATCCCTGGGGTGGATCAAACAACACCTCTGTGACGCCCCAGTAGGTGTTTCCATTTGTGATGATCCACCGGAGTAGGTCTGAGAGTTGCTTGAGGAAGATAGGCAGGGAGTTGACACATTGAGACCTTAGTCTTTGTTTTCTTTACTTTTCTTGTTCTTATGTAGCAAAAAAAAAAAAAACAGCACCTCTGCACCATACGGAATGTCTTGTCCAAAGTTTGCCAAGAAATCCGCATATCGGTTACCTTCTCCATAAACATGAATAATCTCCTTGATCAAATTACCTTTCACCAGTTCCAATGCCTCCTGAACCAATACCGAGTGTAAATGAGTAGGGGTAATACTTTGATCGAGGAAGTTTACCACCACACTCGCATCCAACTGTACAACCACATTTGAGTTCATTATCTCTACTCTTTACCTCTTTATTAGTACTCTCTTGCATTTTTTATAGCTCTTAAACTTTGATTCTCTAAACTATAACATGATCTTACTTATTTAACCATCAGAAAGGGTTTGTAGAATCTCTACTTATACAAATCACTCGGAACTCTCTACTTAATTTTTTTTTTGGCACGGATACTTAATTGTTTGACCTCTCTTCAAAAGTTTAAAATCCTTCAAATCCCAACAAATGCACTTGCAAACTGTTAATTCCTTTTTTCGCCAACAAAAAAAACTCTTAATTCCTTTTGTTTAGTACTATGAAGAAGACTTCTTGTTCTTCTAAAAAAAAAAAAGAAGACTTCTTGTTATAGATCAGGAAAACTATTGAAACCTTGAAAACCCGACCCATTTCAAGACAAGATTTGGGCCCTTCTCCCAAGCTTGATGATAAAGAAGAAAGATTAGATTAATCTTTTCTTCAAAGCCCAAAGTCCATATGTAGAGGTACTGTTGCTTAATTAAATTAAAGAAAAATAAAAGTAGGAGCATAAATTTGAATAAAGTTAAATTCACAAGGGTCTAATTGAATACTAAAAAAGGTTTAAGGGGAAATTTATAATTTATAGTTAAAAATATAAAAGTTCGAACGAAAAAAAGAAAACAAAAATAATGTTTTCTTTTCCTTCAAGATAAGTGTATTCCCTTCCCTCTTCAAATAGGATTCACAGTGCACACTATATAAATAAACTTTAATTTTTTCCCCAATTATTATTTCACTCAAACTTAAATCTAAGCAGAGGTATTTAAAAGGCAATCGAAAGAAAAAAAGAAAAAAACATCTAAAATATTTCTCTCTTCTTCTTTCTTTCTGTCGTTTCTATCTCCGTCGTCGTTTCTCGTCCGGGTTCGGTCTCTGGATCGTCGACGGTCCTCTTTTACCGACAAAGTAGCAAACTTTAAATATCCTATTTACCCTCTTTTCGTGTTTTATTATTGACGAAGCATCCCATTTTAAAAAAAAAAAAACCATCCAAAGTTAGGGTTTTTGATTTCGGTGAAAGAATAATAATGGCGGCGGCAGCAGCGACGATGGTGAGCTCGGCTGGAGGGTTGCTTGCGATGCTTAACGAGAGCCATCCTCAATTGAAGTTCCATGCTCTCTCTAATCTAATCAGCTTCGTTGACCAATTTTGGCCTGAGATCTCCACCAGCGTTCCTATCATGTAAACCTAACTTCTTTATCTTGATTTTTTGTGGTTTTTGTTGTTTAGTTAGGGTTTAGGGCTTGGATGTTTTGATCTGATTGGTGGGTGGAAAATTGAAGGAAATAGAAGTGGAAAAAAGCTCTTTTTGATGTTTTGGTTTAGTTACTATACAAAAGACTGAGAATTTAGTTTGAATTTAGTAATTTAAGTGGGATTCGGGTAAGCATGGGTTCTTTCACTAAATATTTGGGAATGTTCAGTTTCTTTTTTCTAGGGTTTAGCTTGCAAAGCCTTAGTTTTGGTTTTGATTAAGCTCTAGCAAATTTTCTGGATGCGTAGTAATTGATTGCTATAGTCAAGCTATAATTTTTTTTTCACAAATTTTTGATAGGTTCAGGCTTATGAATAATTGGAAGCAATTAGTATTATTAGGCAATGTGGCTTGTGGTTTCTTCACTTCAAACACTATAATTTTCCAGTGAATAAAGGAAATCGCATAAGAGCAATGGCAGTGGTGGTTTATAAAATCTAAACTGAATTAAGTTCTATGTTCAATTTAATTGAAACCTCCCTGTTGGGTGGAGGGAAAAAGGCTGGATTTAGCAACATTCATCCACTTTCAGCATATTTTAACTTTATCTTATTCCCTTCTTTTTTTCATTCTGAGATAGTTTATGTAATGGTATTTGGACTTTAATACTGTAATTCTTATTCAAATAGTGCGCTGCATGTGTTATGGATGTGAATTCTGATATTATCTTTGTGTTTCAGAGAAAGTTTATATGAAGATGAGGAATTTGGCCAGCATCAAAGGCAACTTGCTGCATTGCTTGTCTCAAAGGTCCTCTCTCTTGCCCTTCTTTCCCTTGCCACAGTCTGATCTGTGGAACATTGTTACTGTGGAACATTGTTTCAATTGCATTTAAGATTTTCAAATGAGAAACTAATAGTAATAGGAGTAGATCCTTCTCTCTTATTGCCATTCTATTTGATTTTGAATATGTTGGTGTTGACTTATTGGGCTATATTGTTTTTGTCAGGTCTTTTATTACTTGGGTGAACTTAATGATTCATTATCTTATGCTCTTGGAGCTGGTCCCCTTTTTGATGTTTCTGAGGACTCTGATTATGTTCATACTCTGCTTGGTAAGAACTTCGATGCATTTGCTGTATACTCTGATCTCTAAAACTAATGTTATTAGTAATCTGGGATTGTGGTTGTGTATGCACTGTATGAAAGTAGATGCTAGTGACGTTTAGGCCAGCCTAAATATTCATTTCTTGTTGTATATATGTTGTTTAAAATTCAATATTCTAAGCAGTTGACTGGTTATTCTCTTAATTTCAGCCAAGGCTATAGATGAGTATGCCAGTCTTCGATCAAAGGCAGCGGAATCAAGTGATGAAGCAACAGTTGACCCGAGATTGGAAGCGATCGTGGAGAGAATGCTGGATAAGTATGTAGAGCTCACTTGTCTTGCCTGATGAAATTATTTTGAGTTAGTCTAACTATCTTACTGTTCTTTCATATAGGTGTATCACAGATGGAAAATACCAGCAAGCTATGGGCATTGCAATAGAGTGCCGTAGACTGGATAAACTTGAGGAAGCAATAACAAGGAGTGATAATGTTCACGGAACGTTAGCATATTGCATAAATGTGTCTCATTCTTTTGTTTATCGCCGAGAATATCGACGAGAGGTAAGGAGGCTATTTTAGTAGTTCATAACTAGTCTAGTTGTTTGACATATATTATCTGAACAATGTGCATTCTTTTAAAGTTGCTCCTTTTTCGGAAAGAGTCCTAATGCCTGGTTATTCTTTTGTTCATTCAGGTTCTTCGGCTTCTTGTTAAAGTATACCAACAGCTTCCTTCTCCTGATTATTTGAGCATTTGCCAGTGTCTCATGTTCTTGGATGAACCTGAAGCTGTGGCAAATATTTTGGAAAAGCTTCTCCGCTCTGATAATAAGGAGGATGCCCTTTTGGCACTTCAAGTGGCCTTTGATCTTGTGGAGAATGAGCACCAGGCTTTTCTCTTAAATGTAAGAGATCGCCTTTCAGCTCCCAAATCTTTGCCTTCAGAGGCAGTGCCGCCAGTGTCCAGTGAGACAGCTCCTCAAAATGAAACTTCTGCTGCTGCAGAGGATGTTCCCATGACAGATGGATCTTCTGTTGCTACGACAAATGTGCAAGAGGCAGATCCAAAAGAAGTTATGTACGCTGAGAATCTGACTAAAATGAAGGGAATTTTGTCTGGAGAGACATCTATACAGTTGACTCTACAATTCTTATATAGCCATAACAAGTGAGACATCGATTTCTTTTTTGCTACCGTATGGTGGACTTTGTCTTATTTTTGTGTTTATTTCTGATATATACTGGCTATTAACTAATTGTACTTTTCCTAGATCGGATCTTTTAATTTTGAAGACAATAAAGCAGTCTGTTGAAATGAGGAATAGTGTGTGCCATAGTGCCACAATTTATGCAAATGCTATAATGCATGCTGGGACAACTGTGGATACATTCCTCAGGGACAATCTGGTAAAGCATTTCTCCTGCTGTATTTTTACTCTTTTTGATTGATATGCATACTGTATTTAATTACAATTACATTTGTGATTATCAGGACTGGCTGAGTAGAGCAACCAATTGGGCCAAATTCAGCGCTACAGCTGGTCTTGGTGTTATTCACAGAGGACATTTGCAGCAGGGAAGGTCTCTAATGGCTCCTTATTTGCCCCAAGGCGGGGCTGGTGGTGGTGGGAGTCCATACTCTGAAGGTGGGGCGCTGTATGCTTTGGGTCTCATTCATGCCAACCATGGTGAGGGCATTAAGCAATTTCTTCGTGATAGCCTACGCAGCACTAATGTTGAGGTATGATTTTCTTAGCCTATTAGTAACTTATAGGTATTTCAGCTAGAGATGGAAAAGTGCTGATTGTCCATTTCTCGGGACAAATTAGTGTTATTAACTAAATGTGAATAAATATTGGTAACTTGTATGCAGGTTATCCAACATGGTGCATGCTTAGGTCTTGGTTTGGCTGCCCTTGGTACTGCAGATGAAGAGATCTATGATGACATAAAAAGTGTGCTTTATACTGACAGTGCTGTTGCTGGTGAAGCTGCTGGTATCAGTATGGGTTTGCTTATGGTTGGAACTGCCAGTGAGAAGGCAAGTGAGATGCTTGCTTATGCACATGAGACACAACATGAGAAAATTATCAGGTAAAGTTGGACCCTTTTCTTTCGTTTGTGTGATCTTGGTATTTACCTGAGTCTTAGTGTATTAGTTGTCTTTGCTAATTTCTTTTGTTTCCATATGGTTGCAGGGGTTTAGCATTAGGGATAGCTCTTACAGTTTATGGAAGGGAAGAAGAAGCAGATACTTTAATTGAGCAGATGACTCGGGATCAAGATCCTATACTGCGTTATGGTGGTATGTATGCATTAGCATTGGCCTACAGTGGCACTGCAAACAACAAGGCCATTCGTCAGCTGCTGCACTTTGCAGTATCTGATGTGAGTGATGATGTTAGGAGGACTGCTGTTTTAGCTCTGGGGTTTGTCCTTTACTCTGAGCCAGAGCAGGTTGATGCTTTTCCCTTCATCTTGCGTTTGTTTTGGGGTGTGTTCTACTTAAATATTTGTTGCACCTTTTGCCCATGTTTTTCTATATTTAATGTACCTTTGGTGTCTGCATTATTTGGCTATCGATTTATGTAATCTGACTGTTTTGTCTGGTCAAAAACTGCAGACTCCTCGAATTGTCTCCTTACTATCTGAATCTTACAACCCACATGTTCGATATGGTGCGGCACTTGCAGTGGGCATTTCATGTGCTGGCACAGGATTGAGTGAAGCTATATCGTTACTTGAACCCTTAACATCAGATGTTGTTGATTTTGTTCGTCAAGGTGCCCTCATCGCAATGGCTATGGTAATGGTCCAGATCAATGAAGCCAGTGATTCTCGTGTTGGAACATTCAGGTATGCTGTTATTACATTTTTGGCTTTTTTCCTCTCCTCTTGGAGTGTAATTAGTGTAATATATTTCTATACTAAGCTAACTTGTTTATCCCCGTAATGTAGGCGACAATTAGAAAAAATAATACTTGATAAACATGAAGATACCATGAGCAAGATGGGAGCAATCTTGGCCTCTGGGATCCTTGATGCCGGCGGGAGGAATGTGACTATAAGACTGCTTTCCAAGTCAAAACATGACAAAGTTACTGCAGTCGTTGGTCTTGCTGTTTTTAGCCAGTTTTGGTATTGGTATCCCCTCATCTATTTCGTGAGCCTGTCGTTCTCACCAACAGCTTTTATTGGACTCAACTATGACCTAAAAGTTCCAAGATTTGAGTTTTTATCGCATGCGAAACCTTCACTTTTCGAGTATCCTAAACCTGTTACTGTGCCTACAACAACATCTGCTGTTAAACTTCCAACTGCTGTCCTGTCAACTTCAGCAAAGGCTACTAAAGCTAGGGCTAAGAAAGAAGCAGAACAGAAGGCGAATGCTGAAAAATTAGCTGCTGCAGAGTCCTCTTCTGCAGGTGCTAGTACTGGAAAAGGGAAATCATCAAGCGAGAAGGATGGGGAAGCTATGCAGGTAAGATACATCTAGTTGCTCATATTGTGGCCTATGCTTTTGAACATCTTTTGTTTTTTGTTGTGCATATTATAGAATCAAAAGCTTTGGTCTGTTGTGGACTTTTGAGTTG
>AWWV01008121.1:0-56898 GCA_001974805.1 Corchorus capsularis
TTTTTTTAAAAAATTGATCTAGGCATTATGATTTTTTTATGATAATTATTATTAATTAGGGTCAATATATGGTTTATGATAATTATTATTGGTGATTGGCTTGAAAATTTGAGTTTTTTGTTTAAAGGTTTTAGAGGAAAATGAAGTAAATGGCAAAAGAGTCAAAAGTGGAGCGGTATTTAATAATCCCCGAACCTAAAACTAAAGTTCACAAAAAGAGTGATATCCGAATCTGGCACCCGTCTTTGTACTCAAGATTTGGTTACTGAAAATATAATCATACTTCATAGTTCATAAGAAATAAGCACACAAAAAAATAATAAAAACAAGAGCTAACTATTGAATATTTTATTGATTTAAAAGTAAAAAACAACAAGACGAAGGACAAAAAGAGGAAAAAAAATGATAACTCCAAAAAAGAAGAAGAATGGTTGGGCTGAATTTATGGGCTAGTACTATTCGACCCAAACCGCCCATAAAAGTTCATTATTCAAACTTCTCCAAATTCTGGACCAAAATCTGGAGTCCAAGAAAGCCCATAATGAGCAAATGAAAACCCACTTAAAAAGGACCAATTATAAAACCTAACCCCGCAAAACCCTAGCTTCCCTCTTCATTTCTCATCAAAGGCAGCAGCGGCTGTGTTGAGCCTAGCAGAAAAAGAGAAGAAAGAAGATGGTTTCGGGTTCAGGGATCTGCGCGAAGAGGGTGGTAGTGGATGCCAGGAACCACATGTTGGGAAGGCTGGCTTCCATATTGGCCAAGGAGTTGCTAAATGGGCAGAAAGTTGTGGTGGTGAGATGCGAAGAGATTTGCATGTCCGGTGGATTGGTTAGGCAGAAGATGAAGTACATGCGGTTCTTGAGGAAGCGCATGAACACCAAGCCTTCTCATGGTCCCATTCACTTCCGTGCTCCTGCTAAGATTCTCTGGCGTACCATTCGTGGGTATGTTTTTCCTGCTTTTTTGCTGTTCTTCGAAGTGTTTTTTTTAGGTCGTATGAAGATGATATTTTTTTGATTTGATGTTTTGTGATTGGGAAGTTTTTCTTGTGAATATATTTGATTTTTTTTCTGGTTTATTTGAAGTTCTATCCTTTGGTTATCTGATACAATCTTATATATAAAAGGAAGCAAATTTGTGTGATTTTATGGCTTATTGGAGTCTGCAATGTGGAAAAGGATATACTATATAGATTTTGGATGGATTTTCTCATTGTTGGTTTTTTGGGAACATTTAGGAAAGAAATGATAGAGATTATAGGAATGGCGGCATTATATGATTGCTTTAGGCTAAAATTGTCCATCTAATAATGAATTAAAGGAGGTTGATTGGAATTGCTGTTGAAGTATAAGCTCTTGGATAACTGTTCTGTTTATATGAGGAATATACACTTGCATAATTGCTCTGTTTGGTGTGATATGAAGTCAAACATTTCTTAATTATGATGATTGTGTCTTTTGGCTAATGGCTGTTTGCATTTGTTCTGATTGCAGTATGATTCCCCACAAGACCAAGCGTGGAGCAGCAGCTCTTGCTCGTTTGAAGGCTTATGAGGGTGTTCCAGCTCCTTATGATAAGACAAAGAGGATGGTGATTCCTGATGCTCTCAGGTATGTTTCACACGGTGGTCAATTGCATTTGTGGAATAGAATTTTATTGATTTTCTTCAACTATTAGTTTTGTTCAATGTTTGAATTGCCCTTTTGGTTTTTGAATTAGGGTCTTGAGGCTTCAGAAAGGACACAAGTACTGCTTGTTGGGCAAGCTCTCATCTGAGGTTGGATGGAACCACTATGACACTATTAAGGTGAAGATTTGTTCTTTTGCTCAATCATTAAATACAGTTCATGTGTTGATGCAGTTTGCCTAATTTTATTGTGTATTGGTTAACTTTGGGTTTTTTTTTCAGTGTCAATGTCAATGTAAATGATTTTAGTGTCTTGTAACTTCAAAAAGGTTTTTACAGAAAAAGTGTCACAAAACCAATTTGATTTTATATACTTTTAGCCTATGTTGCTTGGGCTTCGGGTATGAATGTCTGACTCTGAGTAAACCAGCTATGTCCAACTTGTCTTTAAAACATTCTCAATTATTTGCTATGTCATCTGCCCGTTTCATTTTTTTAATTTCATATCATTTGCTTGTATGGGACAGTCTTCCATTGCTGTATTGTATGTAAACCTTGTAGTTAATAAACATTAAAAACTCTGTTGTCATGTTCTTCCCCAGGAACTTGAGAAAAAGAGAAAGGAGAGAGCTCAGGTCACTTATGAGAGAAGGAAACAACTCAACAAACTTAGGGTCAAAGCAGAGAAAGTTGCTGAGGAGAAGCTTGGTGCCCAGTTGGATGTTATTGCTCCCATCAAATATTGATTCATAAATAGAATGTTTAAGTTCAATGCAGTTTGAATAGTGTCTTTTTGAGTGGCTCAGAATTTTGCTGTGGTAATCCTTTCTACTAGATGTTTTGCCTATATACATTTGTATGGTACTCTTTTTTTTTCCATCTGAAACGTGTTCTACTATTTTCATTTTCCAGACCATGATATTTCATCTTAAGCTTTTTTTTTTTTTCTTTTTTTTTTTTTTGAAAAAAAAAATTTATCATTAGGCCACCTATGTTCTGGTTGTAGAGATGGTAGAATGAATCTGAACCCGAAAAACCTAACCTAACCGGACCCTGAAATTAACCCAAACTCGAATTAATCTGATTCGAAATGATCATGTCATGTAAACCCGAACCTGATATCCCTTTCAACCCGACGGGCTCATTTGCCACCTCTATTGCTCTATCTGGATGCACGTGGGGGCATTGCCTCTTTACATGCGTTTATGTTCACTAATTGGTGATCAAGCGAAGCTGTGAAACAAATATTTCATTTCTTACCCTCCCATCCGTGTCTGCTTTAATGAAAACAATCAAATTCTTCCCTAGATCAAGGTTTTGAGTTGAAATGATCCATGGCCATGGGGTGTCATGCTTGTGGCTTTAGAGCTGATTTCTCATTGCGAATGAGGGGATGGATATTGACAGCAGTTTATTGGGTTCAAATTCAATGATAATCTTCCATTGTGTAGTAATTAATGTCAAGAAAAAAGTGTAAAATTGTGCAATACTATTGTTGATGCCAAATAAGTCAACAAGTGGAGATGGGGCTTCCGTTGTACGTCTTGATCTTTAGATCTCGATCTTGTAAGGCATATAACACTCGAGTGGCGGGGATATCCTGCGTTAGCACTCCGATACTTAAGTTAGACTCCATAAGGGTAAGGGTAAAGAGTACTAAAGGACCAGTAAAGTATTCTAGCAGAGATTATGTCATACCTCCAAAGGGAAAATGTTACCCTATTTATATGCGATGTGAATTAGGGTTTCTCCCACACATGTGAGTCTCCGAGTCACGGGTCATGTGTTTATCCATAAGATCCGAAGCGTGTGGTATTGGGATTAGGAATGCTTATTTAATGGGCCCAATATAGTTGGGCCTTATCAAGCCGCTCGACGCCTTGGGTTTTGGCCTTTCGAGGCCATAGGCCATAGCTAGGCAATTGGGAAATGGGGTATGTTCATTGTTCAACAAGTACGTAGTTAGGCAATTGGGAAATGGGGTATGCTCAACAAGTACAGTTTGCTAAATAATAGGGTATTTGATAAGGGAAACGAGAAAAATGAAGCCATTGAATATATGGTGACCTAACATGAAACTATCATAGTTCTTGACTGTCATGCCTTGCTGAAAAGGAATGGGAAGAGAATGGGTAGATAGAAACGGTTGGGGTCGAAAAAAGGTAAACAATGGAAGTTTCCTCATTACTTGGTATTTTATATAGTTATGGTAGGAAAGAAAACGTTTTGGGACAAAGAGATAAGTAGGTGACGATCAACCATTTCCCTTAGTCCCCAAAATCAATCATTTAAATTATTAATGATTGATTGAAATATTGAACTGAACCATTTTTTTCCTCCAAAAAAGAAAAATTGAACCGATGTTTCTTTTTTGATTCATCCCATAAATTTCTACCATGATGCTTTCTTTCCTCAAGGCTTGATAGGACAAAACAAGTTTCTTTTTTTTGGCTTAACTGATTCACAAGTAATAAATGCAATTAGAAAAAGCTTTTGTAACTGCAAATTGTATGCAACTTCTGAGAATCAGATTTCAGATATGGCCATGCCTTAATTACTCAAAATTAAACGTATATATATATATAGTTATCACCAAAAATGGTAGGCTTCAAAAAAAAAAAAAGGAAAAAATCAAAGAAAGAAGCAAAATTAAGGTAATTGACTGGAGACCAACCCCAAGAATTGCTTTAGTCAAGGAGGTTTAAACATTCAGTTTGAATTACTATATGATTGGCGAAAAAGACATTCCCAGCTGAAATTTTGTTTTTCCTATTAATCAATTTTAGTAATAATTAAATTAATTTCTCCATGATTGGTTACATAAAATCTCCTATTACACAAATTGAGCTACGTGTTGATTACCATAGGAAATGGGAATACATTTATTAATGGTGTCCATAATTCAAGTATTTCTCTCAAATAATTTCCAGTGTCCAAACTCCAACACCAATATAAGGAAAGTAAATTAAAATAAAATTAAAGAGAGCAATGGAAGGGAGAAAACATGATGATATATTTACTCTCTAAATTGATGCTAAATTACAATTAATTTCCATTTATTATAGATCATTGACCTCTTAACTTTCCCTCCAAAACCCTTTCGACAGTTTTTTTCCTCCTCTTTAAATCCTCTGTAATTTCAATGTGAATATTACACCAACAGGCATTTATTCCCTTCTTTCAACTAAAGACCCTTTCCTCCTCCTTTCATGATAATGGCATCCCTTCACTGTTTTTTCTGCATTTTCATTGCTTTGTTCTTGAGTTTGAGTTTTCAACAGGGTTTTGTTGCAGCAAAGGGATCACGATGCCAAAAGTTGATAGTTGATCAAACAGGACATGGCAACTTTTCCACCATTCAATCTGCTATAGACCATGTTCCCATTAACAACAGAAACTGGTTTTGCATTCTTGTTAGTGCTGGAACATACAGGTAAATTAATGTTTATGAAACCAGAAAAAATGGGAAAAAAAAAGTAATTTTTTTTTTGCATGAATATTGTTTTTAAGTAAGAAATTTGGTTTAATGTACAGGGAGAAGGTGAAAATCCCCAGAGAAAAGCCATTTATAATTCTTAAAGGAGCTGGTAAAAGAAAAACTGTGGTTGTTTGGAATGAGTACAATATAGACAACCCTACTTTTGCAACTTGGGCTGCTCAAATTGTTGTCAAATGCATGAGTTTTGTGGTAAGAAAAAAAAAACTCAATATTTTCCATCAGTACTTCAAACCCTTTTCTGATGATCATTCCAGTAAATTCTTTTTTCTTACATATATGAATATGAATATGATGTAGAATACCTACAACGGTCCAAAAAGTAAGAACCCAACGGCAGCGGCGGCTGCTGCAGCGGTTCACGGCGACAAAACTTACTTCTATAGGTGTGGCTTCTCAAGTGTACAGGACACTTTGTGGGATGAAAGTGGAAGGCATTACTTCAAGCGTTGCAGCATTGAAGGTGCAGTGGATTTCATCTGTGGAGCTGGTCAATCTATCTATGAGGTATATTATTATATAGTATTAATTAATAATAATATTCATTTCTATGTTATTTATAAAGCTATAATAAAAAGTTAATGAAATTTTGCAGGATTGTACTATACGTTATCTTGGAGATCTGTTAAAGGGTACTGGGTATATTACAGCACAATCAAGAGAGGAGAAAACTGATGCAAATGGATTTGTTTTCAAGAATTGCAATGTGTTTGGAACTGGAAAAGCATTGTTGGGGAGGGCATGGAGACAGAGTGCCAGAGTTTTGTTCTATAACTGCCAATTTGCAGACATTATTGATCCTCTAGGCTGGGAAGCTTGGAATGGTCAAAACCAGGAGTAAGTTTTATTTTAACACTGTCAAATTACCAAAAATCTTCTAATTTGATTGATTTTAATTAATCAAAGATATTCCCAGACCGAGAGCGTGGAAAAAACTAATTTTTTTTGGTTATAATGATGAGCAGGCAGCTAACTTTTGCTGAGTATGGGAACCGTGGACCTGGAGCTGACACTTCCAAGAGAGTCGAGTGGGAAAGGAAGCTGAGCGCTCAAGCAGTGGCGCAATTTACTAGCATGTCGTATATTGATAACGAAGGCTGGCTTCAAAGCCTTCCTGTTTAGATTTCTGTTGGGTTGCAAATTTCGTAATTTGCTGCCTTCTTATTTTCCCCATTGATTTCCTTTGTCCAAACTTCCTATGAGGCTTTTATTATAGTTTTTTCTTTAAAATAAGTCAGGATGTTTTCTTTCCCATTTGATTTTGTACAATCTTCATGGGATGTACATTTTTTTCCCGGAATCATCAAGGCCAATGTTTCAGAGCTCTTCTTCATTAATGCAAAATTTTCATGATTATACATTGAAAGCAAAATTTTATGGGATAAACTATTATGATAAAAAAAAAGAAAAAAGAAAAAGAAAAAGAGGAAAGCTTATTTGATTCAAAGGAGAAGAATGAAATTTCTTCATTTAAAACTCCCTCCATTGTGCTCAATGAGGCATCTCTTGCTTCTTATCTAGCTTGTTCATGCATGGTCTGAGAGTAAGCTGACTGTGTCCTCGACTAGCCTGACTGCCTTGCCTGCCTTCCAATACTTTGTAAAGTTCAATGGTAACATGGAGACTGACTCATTACTTCATATAAGCCTTGGATATGTGAACTTGTTTCAACGGAAAAGGCAAAGTGGCCGGTACTCTTGAATTTCTGATGTAGACTACACTATTTATTTGATATTATGTGTTGGAACACTGAGATAAAATTTAGTGTTCTTGAAGTCATCAAGAAGAGGGTTGTAACCGTCTTTTGTTCTTGTCTTGGAGGGCAAGCCAAACTCTTCCATGAATGAAGATGTATCGAGCTACAAAAATGCCAAGGAGGAAACATATGTGACTTTCATGAAATGCAAATAAGACTGCTCTTTTGAACACAGGTCTAACAATGCTAATAATTGTCCGGTTACTAGACTACAACATGTTCATCAAAATAGTTAGTCAATAACTTTTCTCCGGTGCAAATTCCATAATTGTGAGCATATGCACTTTTTGCCTCCCCTAGTATAGACATAGTAGTATAGTACTACTGAGTCTAAGCAACTGGACTTTGCTAAGTTGCTATTTTTAAAATGGAAATGCTTATGCAGGTGATCACTTCATGCCTGAAATTGTCTTACAAATATACCTTTCTATAATTTTGAAAATTTACTATAAGCAGTCAGCAGTAGCCACTATTTAACAGAGGTTTCCCACAATATTACTTACTCCTTTAAAATTGGAAACAGAAATCTGACATTTTCTTTTTGAAGAAATCCGAAATTTATAGTTAAGCTAACTTACAGTGATAGTTCTCCTCTTCTTCCCCTGTTTGGAATCTTTGGATGATTTATCTTTTTGCAGTTTCAGCCATCCTGAACAATAATGATCAATGTTTTCCAAAAGCCAAAAGTCGGTAGGAAAGAAGATATCAGCATCACCCTGTGAAAGAACACGTCAAGGATATAATCATAAGTATCTACAGGATTTATCAACTTGTATTATTATTTTATTTCCCAGAAGGTGCTTGTAATTCATAGACTAAACTATACTGCAGGATTTATCAACTTGTATTATTATTTTATTTCCCAGAAGGTGCTTGTAATTCATAGACTAACCAAGATGTAAATGTAATTCATATATCACTTGGAAACAAAGAAGAATTGTTAAAAAACTATCAGAATTAAGTATCATTAGAGATTTATTTAATTAAATGACTTTCCTAGTCCATTAATAACAGTGATGCAATCCCCTGTTCTCTAAAGGTTAAGTTATCAAACCAGTTTATTTACAGGATACTAAAGCACCAGCAGTTGCATCAACACAGCTTAAATAATTTAGTTCAACCTATTTTCTTGTCACTGTTTTAACATTTGTGGAGCTTTATACAGTTACAAAGAAACAACCACTACTTAACACATATGTATGATGTCATTAGATAATCTCATTCATTGCAACAGATAAAAGAAAACGAAAAAAAAAAAAAAAAGGACCTTTGCATCCAGATAATTGCTGTAATCTGAGCTGTGGCCATCTTTCTGCAGAACAAAAGGTGCACAAGGTTAAACGTAATTGCTAAAATGGAGTCAAATTTCTATCTTCATTGATATGCTTTTTGTCTATTGTTCTTGGGAAAATAATAAAAGGTAGACCTTGAACAATTACCACTTCTCCCTGTTTCAAACTTTCAAGATATGGATATGCAGAAACCAGTTAGGAACATTCAGTAGCAAATTAGAATACGCCTTTGCTGAATGGTAAGACTAACATAATATCAAATTTTCATGAAGCAAAATACACTATGAAACTTTCAAATCTTCATTTATTTTCTATCAAACCAGGATATTACCCTGTTTCATATACCTAAACTCTTGCAATGGAACAAATTGTATACAAAAGAGGTTAATTCTACCGAACATCCTTGTTTTATCTACTATCATGAAGCAAAAGAGGAGAGTTGGTTCCTGGTGAGACTAAAATCCTGGTTGAAGGCACTATTACTAGCACAAAGAAACTGTGATCAGCATTTCTGTGCAACATGGACACAGAGACTAAAAAGCTATATGCAGCAAATTCACATAATTTTGTACTAGAGCTGCAATGCCATCTTATATGAGCATTTGGTACAACAGAAACAAGAACAACATGAGAAAAGCATAAGTCAATAGTGTAAGGGATAAAAAATTGCCTTGGTTGAAACCAATGGAGCTCTATCACCAGGTATCTTCACATCAGGTAGGTAACTGAAGTCTGAAGCAATCAAAGACATTTTTGGTAACGCTGCATGTAAGACTTCTAGCAGTTTCTGCATATGTCAAAAGGAATATTATTGCAAAAGAGCATTTTGAACTTCAGACAAGAAAATCACCTTTTAACAGTTTTCATACCATGCAGCCAGTTGGAAGCCAACATCTTCGAGGTTTTGGAAACAATTTAGACCATGCTTTTGAAACGAGACTCTTTTTACTGGTATCGGTTTGAGCTACCTCCAGAACTTCAAGGCAAGATTTAATTAATGGGTCTTGCAAAGGTCTGTATACTTCTGATAGTCCTTCCCTGCAAAAGGAGGAAACCAGGATCAGCAGAGAATCATTTAATTTATCCCCCAACTAAAATGATGATGCTGAATACCTTCCAAGCTGTTTCTCAACCCATACTTCCAGCCATGGGGAAACTTGATTTTCAGAATATATAAGATCATGTGGAAGATTATCAAGCACCTGCAAAAGAATTGATATATCGTGTGAAGGGCATGGAATGATCCACTAGAACTTTAACAGATGCCAAGTACAGAAACTATTAGAAGTTTCAGGTAAACATTTTTCCTTATTTGTGAATATAGCTTGATATCCGTGGGTTAATATGCATGGTCAGTTCATACAGGACATCAAGAATTTGTTACTATCAATTTATGATAAGCTGCTCCTACCATCAGCTCTGAAAGATCATCACCATACCAATGCCAGTTACATAAAGGAATATCCGTTTTTGTCCCTCGAGTCAAAACCCGCATTGATTTAGTATTTAATTACTTATATTGATAATCTTTGAGACAAGTTGAAAATGTCCCCAGTCCCAGGCTCCCAGTTATATCAGTTTAACTCATTATACTTGACCTAATCATTTATTAATTTGCATCAATGCAAATAAATGTGCAAGATGAATGCTTACACATTACAAGCCATTGCACAAACGGCAAAAATTGGCGACCTGGATATGGTAGGATTATATAAAGGTAAAGCATACCTCAAGCATTATTACCCAACATGGTTGTTGCTCCACATCTCCTGTTAAAGATGAAAATTAGTTTCAGTTCTTACTTCATGATTGCTAATATAGACAAGAAGATGGGCATACCACTCATGAAACATTTAGGATACAAAGAGACAAGAATCTAATCTGAAGCAGTGGGATGGATAACAAAAACTCCAGCATCAAAGTTTGGGTCTAAAGATAAATTTCAGGTCAATGTAAGAACTAAGTTTATTCCATTTTTTAAAACCTTGATTTATTTGATCAAAGTCCCTTAAAGCAGCCAACAAATAATTGAAGTTTGTTACTTTTTTTCATAAGTTACAGCAGAGGAGGTTTTTTTTTTCTAAAAAATAAAAATAAAAAATAATGCAGCTGCTTGAATTTTGTTATCTCTTCTTCAATAGAATCATTTATTTCTACAACTGCAGGGTCTTAAGAGACTAAATATTAGAAAATAGCATATTTAAGAGCTCAGAAATGTAGCATAAACAATCATATAGAATGTCAAAACTGGCATCACATGCATATATAGTTCAATTAACAATTATTAATTGACACTCAGTTAAGTACAAAACTGAAGTGGCCTACCCCATCCACTTCTGTCAGTAGCATCGCGGCGTTCTACTTTAAATTTGGATAAGTGACTACGAACTTCTCCAACAGTTTGTTTTTGTATCTCAGCTAATGCAGGACTGATTTCCACTGAACTGCATGAAACAGAAAGTTTTCACGCACATGATTGAATGATAAGAAAACCAAAAGTAATATGACATTCAGGGGAACAGGTCATCTGCATGTCCAGAGTAATTAAGAGTCATAGTTATTAATCAAATAGTACAATATACATGTGACTGATATAATGAACAAAGGAGAACTGTTACAAAATTTTACCCAGGTTAGCTCTTACTAAAAAAATTCAACAATAACAAGCAATTACATTTTGAGTTGTTAGAGGCTTTGCATGCTAAATAAAGGCAGAGTTCATATGCATACGTGTATGTCATACTGTTATAAACTCTTGGAGGCGCATTCAACATTATGTAATCCATTATGCCCTTTGCACACGTTCCAGATCCACCACCAATTTCATATATCTGATCACACATTACAAGAAGCAGAATCAATTTTCAAGTTTAATCTATTCAAAATTTTGGTTTAAATCCATAAATAGACAATGATTAATACCCAAAATTTACAGCATGAAGTGACAATCCTTAAGAGTACAACAAGATCAAATATAGTCGACAATTTGAAATCCAATTTGAAATTCAAAATTTTGGTTTAAATCCATAAATAGACAATGATTAATACCCAAAATTTACAGCATGAAGTGACAATCCTTAAGAGTACAACAAGATCAAATATAGTAGACAATTTGAAATCTTTTGTACATTGTTTGATCTGTGCAAAACCAGACAACTACCACAAAACATATAAAGTGGTGAAAGTCATCTTTATGTTTCAGAATATAGATTTTTGCAGTTATGAACCTATTATACAGCATATAGACAAGCACAACTGTCTGTTCACCTGTTACCGTAATCCTAGCTTGACCTTCGAACAGAGGGGCTTCTTAAGGAATCATAGGTTTTGAGACTTTATGAATTATCATTATGCTTATGAAACACAACAAATGGTTTAGGGTCTATATACCATAATCCACAATAACCTCAAAAGGAAGAAAATATATTATAATCTTGAAATATAATTGGAACCACAAGGATGGCATCTTTTGACTACCTTTCTGAAAGGGGACTGTGAAGAAAACTCACTTTTTGTACTCAATCAAGATGATTTTAAAGGAAAAGAGAAGAAGACCGAAGCATGTAGCCATTTATACCAGAACTTTAACACAAGCATCTTTATGTATGCTAGTACCTCATAATTAAACAGTGCACCATGTTGTCATACCAAGAATCACTATATTTTCTAACAGCCATCCATTTCTCCTATGTTCTTAATTGGATTGAGAAAATAATCATTATCTATTATTGAGAAACTATACCAAGTTTTCTCTTTAAAAGTAATAAACTGATCAAATATATTAAAAACGGAAGGTAAAAGAATAGTAAGTGACGGATTACATTTCTGATATAAAGAGACATAGGGAACTTACCTTAAGTGGAACTGAAAGGTTAGCTGTACGCATAATGGCTTCAGCAATTCCTTGGGCATACCATGGCTACAAGGAAGATAATGTTCAGAAAATCAACATATATGAGAAGAGAAATATACGCCTACACAGCTCACTACAGTAAATAAAAAGTTAGCAGTTCTGCTATAGACGCTTGGTTTAATAGTTCAAAATGGCCATGGAGATCAAATACGAGATCAACAGCATAAAATTAAGTACCCACTCACATGTCCACCAACTCCCACCTACAAATGAACATGCTTGCATTGCATGCATTTATACAGAGAAATAAGAAAGAATTCAGCAGAAACATGACCCAATATTCTTTTCCTAGCTAAGACCCCTATGGCCACCACAAAAACCAATGCTATGTACTTATCTCCCATCCAATGTTTAATTAGTAAGGGTAAGGGACTGTAAATGGTCCTCACTAGTGTAAGCATTATCATGTCATGAAAAGACTGAAGAAGAAACCAATGTGACTATGCCTATAGAAGGAAAAGAGTAAAAGATATTTCCTTAAGACTAAAGTAACAGAAGGAAAAGAGTGAGGAATGGAGATCAATTAGATAGCCAAAAAAACTGGTCATCTCAAAGACGGGATTAAAAAAAAATCAGTTTCCTTGATTTCGATAAAAAATCTAAGTTATTCATGGTAGATAACTTTATAGTCATAAAATCCATAACAAAAAGATATCATAGCCCTTTAAGCATTTATAATCTCGACCGTATAATTATAGTATTTGAAAGGAAAATAGTAGAAGCAAGCATATAAGATCCATATCCTATTATGCTGTATTCACAGGAAAGGTAGCATGATGATAGTCAGAGCATAATGCATGCTATAATTCTGAGAAGACTAACTTTCATTCTTTAAAAAGTAATTAAGGAAATAAACGAACAAAAATAGACCTTTGTTCCAGTGCCAGTAATGTTATGATTGTTAATTGTTACTTCTAGTAGGTTACCTTAAAAAGCTCCACAGGGGTGAACCATGAAATGCCACTCTGCTTATAGATCTTATCCAACTGTTTCATGTATGCCTTCCTTCCTAAAACATGCCAAAACTTCCAAATCACAATTGACTAACAAATTACATCTGAAAGAACTGACAGGCAACAAAATCCCAAAACTTCCAAAAAGTACCTTCCAGTTGATGGAACTTTATGCTCCTCTCAAGCACCCCAACCGACCCAGATCTCTGTGAGAAGTACCCATGCTTCGGATCATACAATGCAGCATGTACAAAATCCCTCACCTTCAAGAATTGGATAAACAAAATTCAAACCATCAATAAAAATTGTATAATTACAATCAAGGCAATTGAAATGATCAAGATATCAAATTTAAACCATTCAGACTGAGAGCAACCAAGCAAAAAGAAACATCACATTAAAACAACCCCATAAACAATGAAATGACAACAGATAAATATGAATACTATTTAGCATAATTCAATGTGTATACAAAATTGTCAAAAAGGAAAACCTGTGAAATTAAAGTGAACATGACTTACAAGCATGGGTTTTTCTCCAAAAATGTGGGTGGAGAAGAGAGCTCGACATAGTGGAGTAAAGGGCTCATTTGGGATACCTTTGAGACAAAACAAAAACAAAGAGTTGGAGAAAATGCAAACATATAAATCACACTTTAGAGAAATAGAGAGAGAGGGAGGGGGGGGGGGGGGGGCAAGAGAGAACCTTTGAGCTTGATGAAGATGGTAGGAAGAAGCTTTTTGGTAGAGTGAGAAGGAGAGAACATGGTTGAACCAGGGTTTTTGATTGGAAACAGGGAGACTCCTTAAACCCTGCTGCCTTTCTCCCTCCTTTAGTTTATTTTTCTTCAACAGAAAATAAAGCCAACATGAAAAATCAAAAATTAAAAAGAAAAATTTCTTCTTCTTCCTTATATTCCAACATGAACATTAATTATTATATTTTTGTGCAATATTATTATTAGATTAAAATCAAATTTCTTTATCTAAGTCTCAAAACTTGTCAAAAAAAAAACATGTTCAAAAAAAACATAAGAGATAAATAAATTCTGTTGATAAATATAAACAAACGGTGGGAAACCACCTTCAGCCCATTATAAAGCTAATTGGGCCTGATTGCCAAAATCTTGGATTCAAGATTGGGCTCACTCTTGTATCATCAAAGAAACAAAATTAAAGTTTGGGCCCGATACAAGTTCAACTTCTTGGGATTTCTTTTGAAATTGAACTGGGAAAATATGAAAATTGAAAAAAAAAAAAACTTAAATCTTCATCCAAACATTTTTTTTGAGGGATTTATCCAAACAGAAAACACTTGATTTAAGAGTATGATGTATGTATTTCTCCTAATAGAAAACTGGTTTTGAATCTTCTGTCCCATTTTTTTTTCTCTGGCCATAGAATCTCGTCCCTCTATAATAAATAAAAAGGTATTTGCTATATATTTTGATTATGAAAGAACAATATAATTAATAAGATTCTGAATTGGATTATTGACAGGGCAACCACAACCTTCTAGTTTGTGAACAATCTACTACTTTCATGTGGATCCGATAGAAGAAAACATATAAAATGTTATTGAAGCCAAATTAATGGCATTTTGTCTTTGTCATTCATGTATTATGAATGAGAAGACATATGTTAGGATATATATATATATATATATATATATATCTAAACAGGCCAGTAAGATGTAACAACAATGGAAAAAATTAAATTAATTAAAGCCAATAAACTCTCCATAACTCATGAATTTGGGTTTTCATAACAGCACCACGTGAGATTCTCATTTAATTTTTTTTTTAAATTTCTACAATTGCGTATATGTTGATAGAGTGTGAGATTCTTATATCTAATATATCCTGATGATCTCAATTCTCTATCTCTATAAAAACAATTAAAAAAAAAGACACATCGTTCATTTTAAAACTAATTCTTAAGAAGTAAATTGTAGGACACTTGGATACTATTAAAGATCCAACTTGTAGTCAGGATGAGGATGTTTTTAATATAATTTGGATTTTTTTTTGTACATAAGATGTCGACAAAATCAACTAAGGTCTGACCACCTATAATTAATTGATTTTAGATTTAATTTGCAATCCATTTTTTAATTTCATCATAGTATCAGTATACTTTTAGATTTGAGATATTTTTAGATTTGAATTTGCGGTACGCTTTCTAATTTCATCATAATATGAGTCATGATGATAACTGATAGACTTCTCCATAGGGAGCTCTCTCTTAATTTCTTAAATAGAGTATGGTCTAAATCTAGGTTGGACTTATGAAAGGACCAAAGTCTAACTACGGACGAAGTTTCATATAAGAAGCAAGCAAGCAAGCAACTTGGTTCTATCAAATTGCAGCAACTTGCTTATATTTTTGTACCCTATTTTATTCATTAGTGGATTTAGTTGAAGAAAAACTACAAAGCCCTTTCTTTCAACATTGACAAGAAAACATAAAAGGACTAATAAAAGCATAAATCAACTCACACAAGATATCATCAGACAGATATTTCCAAGAATTTCATCTCTATTTTATACATTTTTAGGGGGGCTATATATATATATATATATATATATATTGTATATGATCCTTGAATGTGCATTTTAAAGAAAGATAATTTAATAATTTATGCCAAAATAATAATGGGCAGGAGATTTAAAAAGAAAAATTAAAAAAAAGAACAAAAAAAGGTTTATAATATGGATATTTTAATTAATCCATGTTTAGTCCTAAATAAATCCAAATAAAGAAATACATAACAGATACATGATTCATTGATTCTATCCAAAAATGTCCATTTGCTGATAAAATAATGGTTGGCTTTGTATGCTTGAAGCTTACAATATTGTTGGCAGAAGTTCCTTTTCTTAAATTCTTTTATTTTGCCTTTCTTAATATAATAATACTCATCAAAGGACAGTTTATATGTATATTAGTTAAGGGTTGTTTGATAATGATCAACTGTGCCATGTGACCCATCTGGACTGAATTATATGAATTGGCTTCAAAATTGGCAACTAATGGCTGTTTTCTTGTAGCAGCAAACAAACATAACTTTGAACGGCATCATCCTTTATTTTTCACATGAACAACTAATCAGAAGAACCCATTGCTGATTTACTTTGGAAGGCATATGGTAAGCAAAAGAATCAAATCTTCTGCTACTTTGCTTAATTAAATTATAGTTAATCTTCACTATATTTGGGATAAGGACCTAACCTTGGCGAAAATGCTTTGATTTAGGGTATAATTTCTTAATTTGGTCAAATTAAGGCCTAATGTATCAATTTCAACTCAAAGAAGGGCATATTTTGATTATTAACCACTTAGAGATCGATACGGGACGCTGGAAAGAGGCCCTTATTTGAGCTGAAATTTAAATGTTAAACCCTAATTCGACCAAATTAAAAGATTAAAACCTTAAATCGAGTTTTTTTTTTTGCGAATGTTAGGCGGTATTTGAACATTTATATGGGGTTTGACATTTGACAGACATGCAACTTTTTTTTTTTTAGGGTGTGTGTTGGCCGGCTAGGAGCTGAAAGAGTTTCAAAAACTTAGTGATGCAAGCAAGGCACCTGCAGGTAACCATTGCCCATTCTTACTCTAAGAGTCAAGATTATTAATCAGACTATTTTTAGAATCATGAGGTATGATTAAGATAAAGATATATATATCAGAAAATTTTAATGAGCTGGTAGTTGCTGTTGATTGAGCAGACAATAACAAAACTTAGTAATATTAATTGTTGGGAAAGAAAACAACAGAAATGGAAAAAGGATCATGGGGAGGGTGGCAATGAATGAATTGTTTTTGAGATGCAAAGTCAATTGGAGAGAAGACCATGGTTACTTTCATAGTCTTCATTTAAATTCCTATAATTGATAAATAATTGTGGTTGGTAGGAATGATTTTTGGCTCATTTCTGTCTGCCAATGTTTTAATGAAAAAGTCTACTGTGGGTTTTGGTTGTGGGACTCATCAGCCAGGGGACTACTAGAATTGTTTTAAAGTGGTCCTAGCCTGCAATATAGGTTGACTTCATTTCTTGAGTGCCATAACTTAAAAAAGAGTCATAGACCAAGAAATAGAGCATCCTTCATCCACAGATGTCTCATTCCTTGGAGCAATTTTTACTAAACAAACCTTGAATGTGGAGGGGACCCAAAAACTATTCTAACTGGTTTAAATTAACCCACTTAATAATTTTTTAGAAAAAAAAATTAAACATCTTGGTAACACATTTGTAGAGATTGTTTTAACTTGTTAAGCACAATCCGAAAGGGATTAGTTTCAAACCACTAAGAGCAACTCCAACGTAGCGGCATATCATTATTTTGCCGTGAAAAACCCAAAATTTCATCTCCAAGGAAGACGGCAGTCTTGGGTTTTCGAGGTGCACCAAAATGGTGCATGAACAGGACAGCGGTAAATTTGTACTGTTCATCAACGGCAAATTTGTTTTTTTTATTATTATTTTAAACATATTAGTATTAATAACACATATGTCCTTTTAATATTTCACAATTTATATTTTGATCTAGATTTATATTTACATATTAAATAATTACAAAAAAAAATTATATCATTAGAAAGAGTTAATTGAGACCTTTAAAACAAGACTAATATTGAATATGTTTTTTTATAATTTTTTAATAATTATTTTTATTAAGACTTAATTTGAGAATAAAATAATACTATTTAACACCAATTTGGTGTTGAGTACATTGGAAAGTAAAAATTTTGGTGTAAATAATATTTTAAAAAGATGTCTTTTTTGCACCAAAATGATGCAATTTTTGGTGCTAAACGTCGGAGATGTCTTAAGACCTGAGAATACTCCTATTTAAAAGAAAAGGAAAGAAAGAAACAAGGTAAGTTCACTTTTACTTGTTGATTGGTTCTACTTTCCCCTGTTTTTTCTTAATTGATGACAAATTGACAATGAAATCAAAAGTCAAAACCCATGAACAAAGCTACCACTAATCGTTGATCATAGCCATGAACTAAAACATTATTAGGGAGTTGGTAGTTATAATGAAAACCAGGTCTTAACCAGCTTGCTTCTAGATAGTGTGTTTAGAATTTAGATAGACTATTGTTCGAGTGTATAAAATATGTTAGTTAAGGTCATACATATGGTTATATTTTAATTAGATAAGATCAAGCCACAAGTGAATTGTCTTCCGCTAAATTATATGAGATATTCCTATCTAATCCCTGTTTTTAATTTTAGTTTAATCTCCTGTCCAATTGGGTGGTGGAGGGTGGCTTGCCTGCAACCCTAATCATGCCTCAAGGCTCAAATGCATTGTTTTTGATACTAATCATATTTTTAAAAAGTTAATTTTTCTGTCTCAGTATTTTTTTTATTAGCAACATGACTACATGAGTGCTTGTCAAAAATAAGCTTTTCCATAAACTGGCCTGAAGGTGAGGGGCGCTGGTCCCTTTTTTTTTTGGCTCCACAGGGAAAGTAAATCCAACTTCATCCGAAGGAATTAAAAGGAAAAAACTCTTTCTTACAAGTTACAGCTTTCCACCTACTTGGACGGTTTGGATTGTCATTGGAAAAAGGAAAGGGGAAAAAAAAAAAAAGACATGTCGCAACTTGATCTAAATCAATTTTCCAAAAGTTGAACTTGTTTGGTATTGTTTTCGTTTCCTGTTTTCTGTTGTCAAATTTCTGTTTTTAGAAACAAAACAGTGAAAATATGTTTGGCAGACTGTTTTTATTTTCAAAAATTTTGGAAACAGAAGCAGTGTTTTGGAAAAAAGTGGAAGCAAAAATTTTGTGTTTTCATGTTTTTCCAAAACATTTCCAAAACATGGAATCACAATGATGAACAGTAACTCACATGCTTTTTAACCATTTTTTAAAAACTTTTTTTTATTTAAAAACATACAACCAAATTGTATATCCAAACATATTTTTGTTTTCAAAAATTGACAGCGCAACAAAAACAAAACGAAAACGAAACAAAAACAAAAAACAGAAAAACGAAAACGATGTCAAACAACCCTAATTATCCTAGATTAGGGTACAACATTAAAATTAGAACAAAAACTCTTAATGAAAGTAAACTTACCTTGTAAAAGTTGATGTTTTGGATTAACCGCTGGGTGTGTTTCATCATTTCATCAAGGAGGATATTCGGGGTGTTTCGAGGCCTAGGGCCATTGTTAGCTAAGCTGTCTTGGACCGCTCTTATGTACCAAAAAAAATGGTTGAATGCTTGAATAAGGGTTTAATATATTTGTAAAAATGCTCGATTTATGGTTCAACATTTCAATTTGACCAAATCAATGCACAATTTTTCTATTTTGATTCAAATAAAGGCCAAACGTCTCAAATAAGGGCCCAACATTTCAAATTTTCAGTGTCATGTGTCAATTTTTAGTGGTTAACAATCGTGTTAAGCCCTTATTTGAGCCGGAATTAATTAAAACATTAAACCCTAATTAGATCAAATTGAAAGGTTAAATTCTAGATCAAGTATTTTTCACAAAGGTTAAACCCCTATTTAAAGTAGACCTGACAATCCGTGTTTCGTGTCGTGTTTACATAGGGTATAAACACATATTAGGCCTGATACGAACATGACACGATTATTAATCGTGTCACGAAATTCAAACACGAATACAAGACCTGTTTATAAACGTGTACACGAGACACGACACGATTAAGCCGTGTAACAGGTCTTGACACGACACGACAAGTTTGACACGATACAATTTTTCAAATATTTCAATTAACTAAACTATATATATAATTGAGTATATTTTTTTATAATAATTATTTGGGTATATTAGAAATTCAGAATATAGGTTATTTAAGGGTTTTAATTAGGCGTGTTTAACGTATTGTGTAACAGGTCTTTCGTATTATCGTGTTAACTCGTTAATTAAAACGTGTCACTCGTGTTTTAACACAATTAGGACACGAAACACGATAATTTTAATTGTATCCGACATAATTCAGACACGAGACACGATAAATCAAATATGAATAAGGCTAAACGTATCTTTTATAGACCGTGTCGTGTCATGTCATAAGACAAATTACCAAGTCTAATTTAAAGCATTATATTATATCCTATATATATATATATTTTTTTTTTTTTTGCTTAAGATATAAGGGCCTGAAAGGAGGAAAAGGCGAAGGAAAGATAAAATAGTTGGATTCTTTGTGTTTGTACTTTGAAGCATTAATTCAGGTTTGATGTCTAAACTTTGTGTGTAACATGAAAAGAACCTAGGCCAGGCCCCAAGCTTTTGTTAACGTTTTCAGAGTAATAAATGCATAAAGCTGTGAGTAAAGTTAATAAGTATTTGTTGTGATGTCATTTCATAGCGGTGCAAGTTGTGTGCAATGGTAGAACAAAGCAATACCCCACTGCAGACTGCAGTCACTATTATCGGAAAAACTGCTCGACTTTTTTGTCCCAAAGTTCATTGTCAGCACCCCTCCTTTGTCCCCGGGGCCTTCCCGGCCCCTTCTCTTGGCAAAATTTTGGTCATATTTTTACACATTTTCGTGGGGCCTCGAACGAGCCGCCCTTGCCTTGCTGGCCTCTCCTACCCTTTTGGACTGCCTTTGTCTTTCCTTTATCCACTCGGCCTCAGGCACCACCAAGGTGAGCCAGGGTTTATGGCTCGGCAGGGCAACAAGCAAGCTCATTGTCATTTCTAGGATGGCTAAGGCTCCCTTTATTTCAAGGTGGGGTGAGTTTAAGCAGCTTTTTGCTGTATTATGTTTATAATAATATCTAGACCTGTCTATTTTTTACAGACACGTTTACATGATACAGAGTTAAGACACATAGTTAATTGTGTCGTGTTTTCCTTTAATGTGTTTCATGTTTGAATCGTGTGAATAGGATTAAGAAAATTGTTTTTTGTGTCTTAACCGTTGTTAAACATATCTAACACATTTAATTGTTCATGTTAACGTTTCAACATGTTTAACTAATAACCTGATAACCATATTTAAGACACGTTTATGTGATTATATTAAGATACAATTTTTTTGAGATAATATTAAGATACAATTTTGACATCCTAAAAATAATTAAAGAAATAATAGTTACGATGTAATTTTATAAAATTTTCAGGGATATTCTAGTAATTTTTAACTACTATGTTTGGCATGTTTAAATTAATTGTATTAATCGTGTCTAAACGTTTAAATCATGTTGTACTGTGTTTAAACTATACACTTATAAAATCGTGTTAATTGTGTTGTGTTGTGTACATAACTAATAAACAGTTCTTGTATATGTGTTTGAAATCATGACATGATTAATTATTCGTATCATATTCGTGTTTTGCTATATGGAGTATCTAATATCTGATCTAAATGCTATATGTTTATACGACTGGAAAATAACATGGATACACAAATTACCAGATCTAATTTGATCGAACCATGTTACCAAAGACATTTTTTTTAGTACCTGCGATGAGTTGCAGTTTATCCTACATGACAAGTCAAAATTTGTTTATTTCACTAACATTGGAAAGGGTGTTGGGTTCAAACGAGTATTAACTCATCTCACAGTGACAATTGTTTTTCATTTCACCGCAAGCAAAAGCACCTCACTATCGAAGGGACCCTAAGGCTCTGTTTTGCAAACTTGGGGGTGTAAGGGACTTGGTCCACTTGGATGCTATAATTGCTAAAGTTTTTACTTGTTTTCTTTCAAACCCATTTGGGGACTTGATCTGATATAAAACTTCCATGCATTTTCCTTTGAAGTTTTGGTCATAAATGATCAAACTCTAAATGTGTATAATGTGAGTTCAATTGTTTAAGGGTTCATTGATTTGATATATTTACTAGTTTGTGAAAATGAAGCTGATTGGCCAGTCTACCCTCTAACTTCCAAAACATATGGAACTATGACTTAAATCCATGATATTACAGCCATTCAGGAGGCAGAAATCTTGCTTCTTGATGAATGTTCTGTCTTTTTTTTCCCCTTTATTTACTTGCTTAAACATATAACTATTTGTTGGTAAAAATTCCATTACTCTTTCTCATCTAATAACTAATTAAGTAATATATTTATAACACTTTTTTTTTTGCAGAAATATTTATAAGCACCTATTAATCTTACTATTCTTCTGGCCACAAAACAAAATAAATCTAATTATTCTAATAATATCAATGATGATGAACTTAACCCAACTAACTACCTATGCAATTTTTGTGTTTTCAGAGCAAGTAATAATACTAATAAAATAGTAATGTTCTTTTACAACCGGATAAAAATACTAATGTTGTGTTATCAAGATTTATAATCTGGAAAAGGCAAATTCCTGGAAATGGAATGATACAAAAGTGACCAAGAGGTTTTATAAATTTAATTTTAAATTATTTAACTACAATCTTTGGCTCCTTTCTTTTCTATAATAATAATTTATAATTATTGTATACATTATTATTAGATCCAAGTTGATACAACAATTAAATTAAATAAAGTGTTCAGCAGAATGCAGATGCCTTTGGCAAAAGTTGATTAAGAAATTATTATCAAAAAAGTGTTGTCATGGATCATTCAGTAACTTAATTTTAATTAACTTCAATTACCTCACTTTAAGTAAATTAAAAGATTTTCTACCACTTTAGTTATGAAAAAATAATTTGATTTCAGAATGACAACATCAAGCAGTCTTAATCAGGAGCCCCCTCATGCACCTTTTTTACACAAACCTCAAACAAAATTTTCCAATTTAATCAAATTATTCTATATATATGAAAAAAAATATATAAATAGAAAATGGGACAACTAGGTAACACGTGGCCCCCTCTTCTACATACGTACATACATACACTCAAATATTACGATTTATTTATATTTATTTATTTATACATAGAGAGAAAAAAAATAGGAAGATTTTTTTATTAGTATATAATTTTAATTTTAATTTAAATATTAGTATAAATAAAATATTAGAAAATTTTGCCAATAAAGAAAGAGAAGAGAGTTGAAAGTGAAAGACAAAGACACAACAACACATCGCTGTCTTAACCTCTGCATGCCTCAAAATTCACTCACTTCGCTTTTATAATTCTCTTTCTCTCTCTCTCTCTCTTCTCATCTCCTTCCTCTCTTTCTCTCTCTCTCCCTTCAACTTCGGGGCTCCGTGCCCCGAACCCGAAACCAGGAAAAAGGAGCTGAAGAAGAACCAAAAGAAAAAAAAGCTTCATTTTGCTCCCATTGAGTTTGCCCTGCATTTTTGTTGGGGAAATGTACTCGGCTATTCGGTCGTTACCGTTGGATGGAAGTGTGGGAGATTTTCAAGGGACGCTTGATGGGACCAACTTGCCTGGTGATGCTTGTTTGGTCTTGACGACGGATCCGAAGCCCCGACTCCGGTGGACTGCGGAGCTCCATGAACGTTTCGTCGATGCTGTTACTCAACTTGGCGGCCCTGACAGTGAGTTTCTTGTTTCTCAAAAACTTGCCCTTTGGTTTTGCTTTTTTTAGCAATTGTGTTAATTTTTGTTTGACTGGATAATAATGTGTTATGTATTAGTGTTAATTTGAGTTCTTTGTTCTTTTAGTGAAAGTTTGGATTCTGGGTTAACTTTAGATTTAAGCTTTTAATACTATTTGTTCTTCAAATGTGATTTCCTTTTCTTTCTTTTCCTTGCTGTTTTTGTTATTTTTGGGTCTATGTGATAGAATAGTGATGAGATTTGGTCATTTGATTCTTTGAGATTAATAGCTATGCTTTGGTTTTTGGGCTGTTCTCTTTGTCTTTGCTATTGCTTTTGAGACTTGGCCTTTTTTTTTTCTTTCTTTCTTTTACTAATGTGATTACAAATATTGGGTTATTGAGTTTATGAGTTTTCACTTGTTCCTTGAAACTTGGTCAAATTTGTATTTTGTAATTCTAGTTTCATCTATTCATGTATCATAGTCCATAAATTTAACTTTTTTTTTTAAATTCAGGGTCTTTTTGCCCTTTTTTGTTCCTCTTTTTCTATATTTTTTATGATGTTTGATGGAGTTGTTTCATTGGCTGACTTGAAGTGATTAAAGAAGTGTTCTATGCTTTTTGGGGAAGAAGAAGAAAAAGAAGAGATGCTTTTACCATGTTCTAAATATTAGCTTTGACTTAATTACCAGCCTCAATTTGTTTTTATTTATAATCATTAGTTTGATTCAAAATTTGTGCTGTATTGGTACCATGAATATCATTCGAAAATGGATCATGACGTCTAAAAACTTTACATTGTTGCTATTGGCTCTTTCTCTGCAGAAGATATCTGCCAGTCTTATATAATTTTGACATCTTTTTTTAAGATTTTACTGGAAGGGGCTTTCTTCTTGTACATGTATTTTGTTTTCATAAACAACAATATATACCTTGACCAGCTGATCTATTGAGTTTAGTTTTGTTTTCTTTTTAAGCTTCTAGTACTTCTTTCTCCATTTCTATTCAATTTCGTGTGCCCAGTATATATGTTTCTGATATAATACAGCCAAAAGGACAAAATCTTCTTTTGGAGCCATTAAGTTAATAATTTTGGTCACCATACTTTTGATGGAAGACAAACTAGAGCAGCTGTGGTCTTTTGTCTTGGTGTGGGAAGAATATTCTTGGAATTAGTATTTCCTTCATGTAAAAATATGTCAAAGAAAATTGCAGGTTTTTTTCACAAAGCTATTTAGGCTGTTTAATCATAGCTTTTAAGAAACAATTGTAAAAGCATCCCAGCACACTTTTCTTTCCTTCTTACTTTTTGAAATATGCAATTTTCAAGTAGACTGTGGTTAATCTCCTGGACTTGGCTCTCTAAATGATTTCTAGTTAAGTACTTGGTGCCTGAAGTGGATTTCTGAGATACTCCTGACCTAAGTAATCTATACGATTGTATTTGTAACAATATGATTCTTGTAGAGCCACCGAAATCCTCTTAGATGGTCTGAGGCCACAAGATGTACAGAAATCATGTATGTATAATTGATACCTTTAGTGATTTTGGGACAAGATGACTAGATATTTGTCTCAATGCCAAAACTAAGCAACTTATAAGTGACAAATTGAGAAAATCATGAGTGATTTGGGATGGTGAATCGGTGACCACTTAAACTTTCCTGCTAGGTCCTTCAAACAGGCAGCGGAAGAGGTTGTAAAGATGCATACCTGTTTCCGCCTGTTAAGTTTTGCTCTGGCATCCTTTTTTTTTTTTTTAATCGATTTTACTATTCTCCTGAGGCAAAAGGTTTAGCAGGCTTGGTTATGCTCAGGTTGGAAGTTGGGTCATTTTTGCTGGTCCAAGCCTTGGTTGTATTTAGAAACATATGTTTTTTTCTCCTAGTTCTCTTTTTATATTTGTGCCGTAGTTTAGCATAATCCCTATGTAAGGTGATCATACATGCTTCTTTCTTTGAATCTCAGAGTGATTTTATTTCTAACTATACCTAGCAGATTGGCAATGGCAGAATGTGTAAAACGTTCATGTATCGTTCTGTTATGTTTAATATGTTATTGGATTTTGTTATTGTAGAGTTATAAATCTTGACGTAGCTTGCTTGTTCGTCTGTCTTGATATGCATTGCAGAAGCAACCCCCAAGACTATTATGAGAACAATGGGAGTAAAAGGACTTACCCTTTATCACTTGAAATCACATCTTCAGGTTTGTTGTTACTACCTTCTTTTCAATGATCATGAGTTAAGGGTTCTTTTTACTTTATATCGGTGCTGTCGTGTCCCTCTCTTTTCTTTGTCAAAAATGGATCTTGATTTACAACATGATTTCGCTATTTTGCTAAGCTTAATCTGTGCTTTCCTGTGAACTCTATGAATATCTGCAATCTGCATGTGTTTGTGTTTGGCAGGAGAGGCTTTCCCTGCTTAGCTAAGTGAAATTCTGATTTCGGTTTTCTATTTCCTTTACTCAATGTTCCTTGTTTGCAGAAATACCGGTTGGGGAAGCAATCATGCAAGGAATCAACTGAAAACTCTAAGGATGGTACACATCTTAGTCTCCATCTTGATCTCTTTGAAAATTACTAATTACTAAAGAGTTTGTGCACACTGTAATGAATTTGGCACTTTCTTCCTTTAACATTTTTAGTCTTGTGCCATTGAATGTACTATGACCAAGTATTACGACTATTTGACTGTTTTGACTTTTCCAAGAAGAGACCATCGAAAAATGTTTCTATCATATTCACCCCATTTTATACATTACTACTACAAGAGAAGCTACTACAGGTGGGGTAGGGTGTGACCTTTTGGGTTTCAATAAATCTACCAACTTTTTAAAAAATTTTGCCTGTATGGGGTTTGTGGTGGAGGTCCTTAGAGTAATTCCTTCTCAACTGATAGATACTAGACAATAGCTATTCAAAGTGTTATATGTCCGCTAATGACATGTATCATCGGTGTTTCAGTTTCTTGTGTTGCAGAAAGTCAGGACACAAGTTCATCTACAACATCATCATCAAGAATGGTAGCACAAGAGTTGAATGAGTATGTTATTTCTTCTATTATTTGACACTCATTAGATTCTTGGGCTCTGGATGATTGCTGAATTTCATCTCTGAACAGTGGTTTCCAGGTAACTGAAGCTCTACGAGTGCAGATGGAAGTGCAAAGAAGACTACATGAACAGTTGGAGGTCGGTATCATTACTTCTGGCTGTGTCTGGTAGATAGCGACCTGGACTTTTGGATAGCATTAGTACAGTTAATTATTGACATGTATAGGCTCGCCAATAAATTAATAGTGTCAAAAGCCACTTTATGATATTAAAAATATCAATGGCCTCATAAGACTGTTATCTTTTTCCTTGTGATATATGGTTACTCTACTGTGCTAGAAATCTGTTCATGTGATATTTCCCATACTAAATTTTTCACTTAATAGGTACAACGACGTCTTCAACTTCGGATAGAAGCACAAGGCAAATACCTACAGTCAATACTTGAGAAAGCCTGTAAAGCTCTGAATGATCAAGCTGCTGCTTCTGCTGGACTCGAAGCCGCCAGAGAAGAACTTTCTGAACTAGCTATCAAGGTTTCAAATGATTGTCAAGGGATGGTCCCTCTTGATAACATAAAGTTGCCCTCCTTGTCTGAACTTGCTGCAGCTCTAGAGAACAAAACCGCTTCCAGTATGCCGGCCCGAATTGGTGACTGCTCTGTTGAAAGCTGCTTGACTTCAATTGGAAGCCCTGTGTCTCCAATGGGAGTTGGAACACAGGCTGCTATGATGAAGAAGAGGCCAAGGCCCTTGTTTGGTAATGGAGAATCATTGCCCTTGGATGGCAACATAAGGCAAGAAATAGAGTGGGGGATGCCTAATATTAGTTGAGTAGCAGGACATTTCAATCTTGGAAATGGTACCTTCTCTCTTTTTGTATTCTTCTTTTTTCGTTTACTCCTTGTCTAGTTAATCTAAATGTCTTCTTTTTCATTAACTGTATCCTCAGCGGTCTGTATATTCTAAAAGCAGATCCTTTTAAATATGGGGTACCTTAAAAACTTCAAATTCACTTCCCTTGCCTTGCACAGTGTTATCAGACAAGATTTCTGTAGTTCCACTTTGAAGTTTTAACATAGACTGGATCATGAAGACAGGAATGTCTTTGGGAATTAAACACAAATAAATCAAAGAATCAAAGTTTTGCTAATGAAGAATTTAGTAAGGCCAGAACCCTGATGACTCCCCCACTAATCTCTTGCTGCAAAACTCCCATGTGAGGTAAAACAAAACAAGCAGAAAAAGTGCATGAAAGATGATTGATGAACAGACATTATAGCCAACCCAGAAAAAGGCATGGATTTGGCAGAAAGGGTCCTCATTAAAATATGAAAAAAAAAATCTGGAAAAAGTTGAGAACAGATATGCTGCTCTGCTGAGCAACAGCACATTTAACGAGCGAGTAAAAAGAAAGGGTCGACCATATTTGTCTTGCAGGCTATTGTTTCATTGTTTGTAGCTTTGTATTGTACGAATTTAGTAGGGCTATTCTTGAGCACATTTTTGTATTAAGAAAAAAAAAGCAAGTGTTATTACTTATTAGTAGGCAGTTAATTTTTTCATGAGATTGGGTTTAAGAGCCCAAAAGCTAGTTGGACTTGGACGCTTCTGTCGCTTCACGACCCAAAACAAAGGCCGCCGTATCCTATCCATTTCGACACCACGAGAAACGAGAATCCAGGAAAAGGAAAACCCTTTCCAGGTTTCTTCATCTCCATTTGCCAGTCTTGCTTTCCTTTGTCTGCCGGAAATCAATTTCTCGGGGGTAGATTTTCTTCACGACAAAAGGTGAGTGAATCAGACTAGACTTGAGTTTCAATTCCCATGTTTTATTTTCTACGTAGAGCTAGTTTTCTCCATGGGAGGCAAACTTTCACTTTCACGGCCTCTCAAAGTTGCAGTAGACTGTTGAATATTCTTCAAAATGACCCATCATTTTTCAAGCTGTCAGATTCTTTTAGATTCATTTCAACCGCTTCAAAGAAAGAATCTTTCACCGTTTCATACCTCATAAACAATTGTGGCCTCTCTCAGGAATCAGCTTCTCGGGCATCAAAGTATGTCCAGTTTGAAACCCCTAAAAAACCCGACTCTTTCATCGCCTTTTTGGAAAAACATGGCTTTTCCAAAAGCCAAATTCAACTCATTGTCAGAAAAGATCCAAAACTAATTCTATTTGATGTTGAGAAAACCCTTTTGCCCAAACTAGAGTTTTTTTACTCTATAGGTTTTTCCAGGCTTGACCTTGCCAAAGTCTTTACCAATTACCCGACATTGTTGAAAAGAAGTTTAGAGAAGCAACTAATCCCTTCCTTTAATACTCTAAGGGACCTGTTTCATTCTAATGACAGAGCCATTAAAGCTATAAAAAGATATGCTGGTCTTCTCAATTCTGATTTTGATTCTGATCTCTTACCCACTTTAAATATTTTGAGAAGCAGTGGAGTCCCTGAATCATATATTCTCACTATGCTTGAACGTCAGCCTAGGTCATTTGTGATCAATCCAGCTCGGATGAAGGAGATTGTGGAGGAAGTCAAAGCAATGGGAATTGATCCTTCAGAGAGGAAGTTTGTCAATGCCATTTTTATATTAAGATCAATGAGCAAATCAACCCTAGAGAAGAAGATTGGTATTTTTAAGCAATGGGGTTGGTCTGACCAAGATATTCTAGAAGCTTTTCAAAAGCAACCGGCAAGTTGGTCGGTTTCTGAGGAAAAGTTCGTGGCTATAATGAAATTTCTTGTGAATAAAATCGGGTTAAGTTCTCATCTTGTTGCCAAACATCCAACTTTTCTTAATCTCAGCTTGGAGAAGAGGATTATTCCAAGGGCATTATTTGCTCAAGAATTGTTATCACTAGGTTTGATCAAGGACTTTAACATGTCTACCTTATTTCACAAATCAGAAAAGACGTTCCTCAAGATGTTTGTTCACCGTCATCATAAAAAAGCACCGGAGCTCTTGAAGCTATATGAAGAAAAAGTTCAGTATTCCAGAAAAATGATAACTTAAGCGAGTTAGTGTAGGTTATATAGCTTGATTATTTGTAGGATTTGCACATTTTAGACTTGGAATTTGTTTTGGTGCATTGACATTCGGGTTTTCCACTCATAGTACCCTTACTCAGTTGATTCTTTTGACCGTTTTGGAATTGCCAAGTGCAACCAATTCAAGTTTGTTAGCTGTAGTTTTCTTTTCTTCCATCATTGAATCTTAAGCTCAACAATTTGATATCTCATTCTGCTTTGCTGTTATAGTTAAATGCTGCTGTTTATATGTACCGTAGTGTAATGTTTTTCATCTTCTACCTTGTTGATTTTGTTGTCAGTTATAGTTTTGAAGCTAACTTGTTGTATCCGTCTCTGAGTGCTGTATGAAATGAGTTACATTTGCAACATCCTTTCTTTTTGCTGCATCTACATGGTAATCTTTATCATCTTTTGGTGAGGCATGATGCTCAATGACCAGTTGGATTGGTGTATTTTGAGGTTTTGGGGTTCAAAGTGCTGGGAGTTCTGTTATAAGATGCTGATAATAGTTTTTATCGGATCCGATTCAAACTGTCAAAACTGTATAAAACTTTAGTCTATGCTTTGTTTAGCAAATTTGCCTTTTTTGCAGAGTGATGTGCTGTTGTGAGTAACTTGCAAGATGGACTATGGCTCCTGCTCATCCAGCTTCAAAAGGTACCTTCCATACATTTGGGATTGCAAAGAGATGAGTGATCGTGCCATTGGAGCAAAACGTTGCTTTTAGGTCTTCTGCATTATTTTGGTTACAATTATTAGGTAAATTTGCCTTGTATAGAAGCATCAGAGCAGAAGATTATGGCAACAATGGTTTTTTTTTTATTAAATGAAATGGGTCTTCAGTCTTCACTTATTTTCAGTCAACCATTTTGTCTTGCTGGGATCAACTTGAAGAACCGAGGTTGTTCTGAGGGGTTTGTTTGCTCAAGAGTTGTTGTCAAAAGGTTTAATTAAGAGTTTTACATTATCTGGATGGTTTAAGGATCCTGGAAAGAAGTTCCTTGAGAGGTTTGTTTATTGATATGAAGACAAAGCACCAGAACTGTTGGAGCTGTACAAAGAAAAAGTTAAGATTGCTCAAGGAGGCAAATATTATAGAATAGGGAATCAGTAGAATGTGGCTTATTTGATTGATTATCCAGTTGAATTCCTTGATCTTAAACTTGCTTCAGTCTGCATTGATGAGTGCGGATAAAACAGTTTTTGTATTAATAGTATCTTGTTTCCATCAATTAAACTTTCAACTCAACTATCTGCTCTGTGCATTAATAGTATCTTGTTTTACTTACAACTCTGGAATGAGTCTCAGTTGCAGAGCTTACCAATATCTTGGTAGGCTTTTAGCTCGAAATGATTTTTTTTTTTCTTGCAACTATCAATCTTGTATGTCATTAATTTGTTTAGGATTATTGCCTTCAATTATCAGACAGCACTAACATCTTCGGCTGCATCTTTTCCCACTCCCATAACTTGTAGTAGACCATAATGGCTTACCTTCTTTTCTTTTCTTTTTTTTTTTTGGACTTTGTGACACTAATAAGTCATGTATCTATGAAGATTACACCAGCATTCTGAGGATGGATTAGAATATCTTAGGCTAACTTAATTCCAGCAAACCAAGTCCAACAATGATTGAAATTGTTACAATACATGTTGGCCTAAAAAACGATTGTACATATTTATGCAATGTACTAACTACTAACTGCTGGATTAAATTGCTTTGCTAATAACATCTCTGCACCTTTATTATATAATAATAAAAATAAATTCAGAAGCATTTGTTGATTGGCAAGTGCAGATAGGAGGAAAGGAATTGAAAGCCAAATGTAATGTTTTAAAGAGAAATATTAATCAGCTAGGAAAGCCAAATTCATTACTCCTAAAAAAGAATAACAAGCACAACAAGAGATAAGGTAAGCTAAGCTAAGGTGGAAGAAAGAGAAACAGAGCAAACTTTAACAATTCTTTTTCTTTCTGGTTACCAAACAAGTAATCAATCATCATTTAACAATTCTATATCAATATCTTTCATATGAAATGATCTATATATCTAACAATTCTGTCAAGAGATTGGCTTCAATCTGAAATCAACCCAGTGGAAGTGATGAAACGGTTCTTCTAGTTCTAGTTCTGGACTTGGTGGAGACTTAATCTTCAGAATCAGCCACTCAGGTTTCACCTGAGGTAGAGGTGTCAAGCAGGGAGGACTCATGGGCTCTGCAGATGCATCCGAGAAATCATCTAGAAATGATCTTTGCTGTGCTTTGATGCACATGCATTCGCCGTGATTGTGGCAATCTATGGGTTCAGGTGAACCCTCCTCTGCCTCTGCCAAAATGGCTAGCTGCCTTTTACTTTGACCAATCTTTTTCATTTTTCTAGTCTCCTGCAAATGCAAACCTGTATTTGTAAAATTTGTAATGTCCGACAGAGCTTTCCTCCTCACACCACCACCAACACCAGCAGCTTGTGATTTCTCTGGCTTATTTTGATTTTGTTTCACCACAACTGGTCTAGATTTCAGGAAATCCCCACTAGTTGTTGACCCTTTCTCTGCTACTGCTCCACTCATCTTCCTCATTGTTAATCAAGATCTATACCAAACTAGAACCCCACAATTACAATCAAAATCAAGAGGTTTCCACACTCTTCCTATCTAACAGAGAATTCAAATCAAGAAAATACAAAAACTATAAGGGAGACACAGAATTAGGGGTTTCCTAGTTTCAGAGGAGGTTCGATTCAAAATTCGCTCGGTGGATACCTAAGGAATAGGGAGAAGAACAATATACCTTAAATTCAGATCGATCCAACCGCTAACAATGGGGATCGGAAAGATTCAAGGACTTTCGGGTTAGCCTTGTTTGACGACTTTCGAGGAGGCGCAATCTGGAAAACTTGGGGACGTATGGTGGCAGGCCGGAGCTCCGACGCGGCGAAGATACGCGGCGGCACGGTAGTAGCGGCGGTGCTTTAGGGTTTGAAGATCGATCGGAGAGTGGGTATGGAACCGGAGTGGAAAAAAGACCCGATTTCTGAAAATCAAGAAAAGAAAGAGAATGGAAATATAGGGGAAAAGGGTTTTGCGGAGAGAAAATTTGGGGAAGAAGAAATTGGGCAGATCAGATCAAGAAAAGAAATAGAGAAATAAAAGAGGAATTGGTTAGGGTTTGGTCGACCGTTGAAAGAGAGAGAAAACAAGAAAATTAAAAAGAGAGAGGTGGCGCTGGCGCGTCAAATTTATTTTTCAAATAAACTAGCTAGCTTTGTTCGGGTTTGAAAAGGAATTGAATTTCTTTTTCTTTTTTGAAATATTACTATTTTAGAAAACAAAAATTAATTTAAAATATTAAATTAGAATATTGATTTTTCAATTTTAAAATGATAAATTAAAAGTTAAAACAACATGATATAACCAAATTTGCTACTATAAAAATATTGAGAAGATATGTACATATATAAAATAAAATGTTTAGATTATTTAGTCATTTTCTTCTCAATAAAAGAAATTAAATCCTTTTTCTTTTCTTTTTAGTACAAATAAAATACTTTCGCATCTCCGGAGTATAACATCAGGATTCGCTTAGATATATACTTATTTTTTTTAGGAAGATAGAATATTCAAATCTCTCTTTACAATCAAATAATTTCTTATATATTCAAACATCTAATGAGAAATTAATAAATAAACAAACTATACAAACTATATAATAACAAACTAACAAAGTCAGCATAAAAGCTGCACAAAACTCACACACAACGAATATAGTGAGACTTTTTTTTTTTTTTGAGGAAAGAATCATATTTTCATTTCTTAGATTGAGATTACAAACGCACATGAAAACTCATACACTGCTATATACAAACCCAATGAGATTCTAGAAACTATGCTTTGAACAAAGTACCTGTCTAACAAATACATAAACTACCTAACAAATAGGTAAACAAACAAATTACAAATAAACTCACATTCCGTGAGAGTTGAACCTAAGACCTTAAGTCTAGGTAGGCTGGAACTAAGAGTCCAGTACTCTACCACCAATCCAAATGCTTGATATAGTGAGACTTGAACCTGAGATTTCGTGGTTCAGGAAGCATCCACCTTATCATTGAGCCAAATGACATGTTGCTAATAAATATTTAATCTATATTAATTCAGTATTTTTCTTTTTGTTACTAACAAGACACAGGACACTCACTACGTGAGTGGTTTATGGCAGTTTTTTTATGGGTAATTTTTTTTAAATGATATAAATAAAATTTAAATATTATATTTATTCCTCTAATGAGTAGTTTTATTTAAGATGGACAGTTTCTATTTTGTTTTGAATTTTTAAAAAAAACTGAGTTTGTCTCCGAGTTAACTCGTGAGACAAACTCAGGTTTTGACTTTATAATTAGTATAGATAACGTGATATTGAAATTGACTATATTAATTTAGTACTTAATTAATATTAAAATATGGAAAATTCTTTTCGCCCAGCTGGTTTTATCATTGAATAATTAAGGAAAGAACTTAATTGCAAGTTTAATCCTTAGTTACAAATAATTTTTTACATTATAAATCCTTAATTTTAAGATATTATTGAATATGATTTTAGAAATCATAGTAACTATTTCAAATGACACGTCAGACGGGATATTAATATGTAAAATTATGTGAGGCAAGTAGCATTACTCTAAAAGATATAGTCTAATTTGCAATCAATCCATCAATCAATTTTGATCAACACGCTAATTTAATAATGGGGTAATTATCATTAGGTGTAATGTTAAGTTAAAATTTCCCCCGAAGTGTAATGAACCCTCATTTGTCTAGGTCTAGTGTAAGGCCAAACATATTTCTCTCTAGGTGTAATGACTTTTATGTGTTTTACCTATTTTACCCTTTATAATAACTTTGCAAAAACCGTTGCCATCCATTAACAAATCTTCCTCTTTTTCCATCGTTGGGCTTACAAAACTTTGTTGAAAAAATAATACTAATTTTTTTTAAATAGTTAAGAAAAGGAGAAGCAAATATATATATAGAGAAAAAACCAGTGAATTTTCGTTTCAAGTATTTTCAAAACCAAATCTGTAAACCAAAAGAAGAAGAGAAATGGAATACTTGGAAGATTTTCCATCGCTTAGAGAATACATATATAGTGACTCCTTTTTCTTCAGATCCGTTATACAATTGGGCAAAATTGATGATATAATTTAACAATGCCGGAATCTAGTATTTGAGATATGAAGAACATTTTTATGAAAAAATAGGACCAACTTCATTTCTCATTGCAATACGACTTTCTTTAGCAGAAAATCATGGCATTCCAGGTGTGAAGCAAATGAAACCATGAATTAAGGTTTTTTTTTTTAAATTTAAAATCTTCTCCAGCTGGTATCATTTAGGTTTTGGAATTTCATTTTTCAAACTAAACTTGTTAATTTGGGTTTTCTTGTTTTTGGGGCAGTTCTTAATTTGGTTAATTTGGGTTTTAGCAGTAGCTTAGGCAACCATAAGGGATTGGTGGGAACTGGGAACATAGAACGAATGAACAATGAAGGATTTCTCTTTCTTTTTTTTAATTATTGATTTTCCTTAAATTTTCTTAAATTTTTAAGAAGGATAAAATATGTAAAATACTTAAAACTCATTACATCTAGAGGAAAATATGTTTAGCCTTACATTAGACTTAGACAAATGATAGCTCATTATACTTTGGAGGTAATTTTAACTTACCATTACACTTAATGATAATTCCCCCTTCAATAATCAATCAACCAATCAATCATTTTAATTGTTGTAGTAAATTAATTTTGATTGATACATGATATATACTATATATTATTTTTAACTACAATGGAAATTACTAAAAGGCCAAATTGAGGATTAATGTGGTGTCACCTTTTGGTTATTTTTTGTCTTTTCACACTTTTCGGATGACTAAAAAGTCCCTCTATGAGTTTCCCCATTCCTTATCCTTCTACCCTTTTTTGTAATTACATATTTCCCTTTCTTAATTGTTTTTAATCAATGTTTAAGCCTTTTAATTAATTGCTTCTAAACCCTAAACCCTTAATTACTTTTAATTAATGTTTCTCTCGCTGTTTTTTCCCCTCTCACCAACTCAGTTGCGGCTTCCTTTCAACTCCTCGATGCTGATCAATCTTCAGGTTTGCCAAAAATCAAACCTTTCCATCACTCCCCTATTTTTCACCTTCGTATCTCTTTCCTCTTTCTTCTCCGTCTCCATCCCTTCAACATGGACCGTTCAATATTTTCCCCTTCTGAATTAAAACCACCCTTTGTTCAGTATTATTATCCAATTAACAACATATTTTATTACCTCTTTGCACTTCCTATTACTTACAAATAAAAACAAGTTCTTGACCTTCTTAATTTTGCATGTCTATAAAGTTAACTTACAAAGATTTATGCCAGAGAAATAATTAGAACTAATCCATTTAAATTGCATTTTTACTGTAACCTTATATAATTCAATCAATTAATCAACCAAGCACCACTATAGAACCAAAAATGTTATTGGCCCTTATATAATTGATAATATCCTTATTCAATCAGTTAATCAAGCATCACTCTAAAATAAAGAACGCCCATAGTGCCAGCGCGGGCTAATATAACTTGTAATCAATTAAATAAATAACCAGGTAATTATTTTCATTAAAGCATTATCACTAATTAATCACTTAATATTAATTGATTACTAAATTCTTACTAATTTAACCTTGACTAATTTCAAATAGCAAATTAATTGTTGATTGATTACTAATTTTAAGATATGAATATTTTATACTCCTTCTAGTCATTTTTCATTGTTCATACCCCTTGTTCCTTTTCATTTGTCCATTATATTTTTTCTCTCTAGATATACCTCCTATCCAAGGTGAAATAAGTTTCTGGAACTGTAAACATCTTTTTTTTGGGACCTGTAAACATCTAAAATCTAAAATCTAAATCTAAATCTAATCTAAAATCTAAAATCTAAAACACATATAATGATAACCCCCTTTCACAAGTGGGTTACAAGTGTTTTAACTGGGGGGTGACACTTGTCCCCCAATGACCACCTAAATGGGTTATTTATGTAATAACCCTCAAACTTTTCTTTTTTATGCTTTTAGCTCCTTCCAATATTTCTTATAAGCCCTTTAACTTAATTTATTTTACATTAAGACCCTTCAACATTTATCTTTAGTGCACTTTCATCCTCTAACTTTTTATTTTATACAATTTGATCCTTTAAATTCATTTCTTTGACTTTTTTTTAATTAATTAAAGTCATTAATACCCTATATAGAGATGATTTGTAGGGGTGTGCATTATTCGACTTAAACCGAATTACCCAACCATAAATTTTGGTTTTTGGTTAATTCAGTTCGAAACATTGGTTAACTGAAATAACCAAATAATTACCCGAAATATATAAAATTTAATATTTTCTATAATTTTTTATACATCTTCATTTAAAATTTATTAACCGAGTGAACTGAACACTATTTTTGTAAAACATTAAACGATATTAAATTTAAGTTAAAATATAATTCGGTCTGTTAACCAAAATAGTTTGGTTTGGTTAATGTTCGGAATAGGATGCTTCGGTTCGGTTAATGTTTTACAAAAAATAGTTTCCAGTTTATTCGGTGAATACTAATTTGGTTTTGGTAATATTTTTCTATTGATTTTTAAATTTGTGAACGTAAAAATTGTCAAATGTGCAAATAATAAAGAGGTGTTGTCGCAGCAGAGCGCGGCTGGGTATTTGCTCGTCTTAATAAAATAAAATTGTTGTATCAACCACTCATCCATTCGAGGCTCAGGAATTTCAAAAATATTCATGGAGATTAATGAAAGATAATATAGGAAGCTTTGGTGATTTTGCTATAGAATTTAGGAAATTAATTATTTTTGTTAGACAAATAAATCGGTTAAATTAGAGTAATTATTGATTTATAATTAATTCAATTTTAATTTAATTTATGTTAGATAGTTATTGATTGATGAATCAATCAAACAAACATAAATCAAATTTGGTAGCCATATATCAAAGTAATTTTGACTAATGGAAGTGTAATATAATCATTAAATAATATTTTAAGATAAAAGATCAAATGTTTTAACTTACAAACTATTTTAAATATATATGTTATTCTAAATAAGAATAATATGTAAACATAGCGCATAGTTTTCAATAACATGGCGCATCAAATTGTAAACATAAGAAAGCCCCATTGTATGTATATGTCATTTTAAATTACACAACAAAATTTGTAATTCAAAAACTCTTTTCTTAATCATAAAAAGCAAAAAAATCTTATTAGAAATTATTTCATTGCAAATAGCAGGCTTGCGCTGCAAAGTAAACAAAAAAATAAATTAGTCCTATAAGCACAAAAGTCCAAAATTAAACAACCAACAACCAAGCAATAAAACTTAAGGCCAAGATGATTGAAATCCTGGTCTTTTCCGCCTCCCTTGCAAGTTTTTTTGTCTACTTCACTAATGTGGGTGTCCATCCTTGAAGAAGAATAGATGACGCCTTGTAATTCCTCTTTTAACTAATGGATTTCCACCATAGCATGATAGAATTTTTCTTGTCATGTTTCTCCATTTTCCCATTCATTTTCTATACCAAATTGCACATTTTCTAAGAGGTCTTAGTCTCATTAGAAATAAGTCGTGTAATTTGGAGTCTTGTTGTAATTGTTGTCTAGACATTGAAGAGAGGTTTCACAAAGTGAATAAAAAAAATATAAGAGTGTGTTTGGATGAGGATTTTCATGGAAGATTTTCATTTGAATAGGGATTTTTTAAAACCTAAAAATAGAATTCTTGGTTTGACAAGAAAATCTATACATTTTTTAAAATCTAATGACTCCCATATTGCTTTTTTTTTTCCATTTTAATATTATTTTCTATAATTAATCTTTAATTTTATGATAAAATTTTAAAATACCTTGTAATTTTCTTTCTATAAAATATGTATCCAAACCAATTAATTTAAAAACTATCTTTTCAAAAATATGCATTTCAGAAATCTACTTTTAAAAAATCTTAAAATTTAAAAAAATCTTCATCCAAACACACTCTAAAGGTTTATCGCAAAATATTGCTACAAAAATTTTTCAAGACATGAAAATATAGTACTAAAGAAGCATTCCTAACCATGTTCTCAATAATTAGTTTGTTATAGAGCTAAGCATATATAAGACAAATTTTAAAATGAAAACAGAAGAAGAGAAGCTAAGACCGGAAAAAAAAAAGATGCTTCAAAGTACATAGACACAGTACATACCTAATACTCTTCTAAGCGAGACTATTTATATTGGTAGAGTTGAGTTTTTATAATTAAAAATTAAACATAATTGAGAGTGATTTATGGTAGTTCAAACAAATTTCAATATAACCCGTAATTAATGTAAAATTCATTAATTTTGATTGATTTTGGTATGAAATATTCAAATCAAATCACACCCTTAATCGAAGGTAAATTCATTAAAAGAAATTGATTATACTTAAAATCAAATAAAATTCTTAATAAGGAAATTAAAACTAATTGATTTAAAATTTAAATATTCAAATCAGTAAATAATAGTAAAGCATCCGATAACAAATACTAGAGATAGTATTCAATTAGTAATAATATTAAAATAAAAATTAAAAATTAAAAGACAATATTATATATATATATATAATAATAATAATATTAAAAATCAAGCAACAATACCCTTTTTTCTTAAAGTAAAAATTTTATTGAAGAATAAAATTTATTCAAATTTTAGACTTACCACATTGTTTTGTGCAAAAAAGAAAAGGCTTACCACTTTGTTATACATAATAAGGGAGAGAATAACAAATTGAAAGGAAACAAAGACAAATTGCATTGAGAATTATATAATGAAGAATATTATTGGATTCATCACTAACACAATCAAATATCCACTTGAAACTCTTTGAGAAATGGAATTGAGAAATTTGTTTAGACTTAGGTTGATGTTTAGGTTGATCATGACATTGGTGTGAATCATTAGTAATTGTGGATGTATGTTTGGTATATCTATTGGGGTTAATGCTTTGTTTGTTATGTGGTTTAAGAATCACTAGTATCAAGCCAATGATAGATAAAAGGGCTATCTCGAGAATCATTAGTACTAATTTAGTTTAAATAAGAAATAGATTAGGGTTAGATGAATCATTAGTAATCTTATTCCTTGCCAATGATTTAATTGAGTTTGCTCGTGATAAATTGATTGTTTTCGAGGATCCATAGTTAGTCAAGTCAAGAGAAAGGTTGATCTTATATTGGAAGGGAGTTTTATTATCATTGTATTTCATCATCTGCTTATTTATTTTAAACTGCTTAACCCCCTCTCTCTCACGTTTATTGTGACAACTCTTAAAAAGAAAAGTAATCATCCTCTCTGTGGGATCAGCCTCTGCTCGTCCTATCTACCAATAGTGAAGAAGAGTTCAATATTTTTATTTTTTGGTGGCTTTACGACAGCTCCATCACCCAAATGACTCGACATTTGAGCGAACCCAACCCAACATGAAACCGAAAATAAACTAAACCCGTATGACCCAAAATTTCCTTAACCCGAAACTGAACTAACCTACATAATCGAACCCAAATCCAGCCCGACCAGCCCATTTGTATATACATAGTGTTTTATTATTATCAATGGAACAAAAAAAATTATCCACACAAAGAAAAATATTAACAAAATAAAATAGCAAATTTAACTCACGCAAACAAGAGTTACATTTATCTAGCAAGAAATTAATTATAAGTCAAATAAAATAATTGCACGTTAGGGAAATAATAAATTTTAATCAAAATACATTAAATTATAAAATAAAAACAGGTCAATCACAATAATCTTTTAAATTAAAATGGTAAAAATAAAATAATTATATAATTATTGAATTTAATTAAATGAAAATAAAGTTTTTAGTAGAATAAAACTGAATATTAAAATTTTTGAATATATTCAAGTTTTTATTGAAAAATAGTAAAAATAAAGTAATTATAAAGATATTAGATTTGAATAAATTAAAATAGAGTTGTTAGTAGAATAAAACTATAGTAGTTTAAGCGGGGTTTTACACCCTTGATAGTTGAGTTAGATGGGGCAGTTGTTGTGGTGCACTTTCTGAAGAATTCTCTGGTGACTTCGCATCCTTGTTACTCCCTGGTTCGTGATTGTTTGGAACTTATTAAGGGCAATTGGATTTCTCAGTTTCAATTCAAACATGGGTTTGATTCACACTCCATGTTCTGAGAAAGATTTACCATCCGAGAAGCGGAAAAAACAGAGTCTTTGTCTAAAGAAATGCGTTGAGAAAGGGTGGATGAATTATTGTGCTGATCGCTTGGCGTTTTTAGCTCATGATGTTGAGCCTGGTTTGTTAGTTTGGGAGGAGTCTCCTGTACAACTTTTTCCTTTGCTTCAGAACGATAGAACATGGGTTGGCAACATGCATCTTTAGTTACTGCTAGTTTACTTTCTTTGTTCTTTTGTAGCAAAAAAATCTATGATAGTTTAAGCAATGACATTTAAGAAATAAGTTTGAAAATAAGGATATAATGGTCGATTAAATTTTTTTACAAAAGTTGTACTTTTTAATATAGTATATATATATCTATATCTATATATTATATAACTCTAAACTTCAAAAACCATGACCTGAAATATCTAAAATACCCTTTTTAATATAAAGCTTTAGTTTTAAATTCTAATGGTTAATAGGTAATTTAATATAAAAGGAAATATACATCTTCTTAAACTTTTATTTAAATTCAATCTCTTAATATCTAAAAAAAAATTAAAGCTTGCAAATACTATTATTATTATTAGATTAATTTTACGTTTTCTAAAAAAAAAACAAAAACCATGACCTGAAATATCTAAAATACCCTTTTTAATATAAAGCTTTAGTTTTAAATTCTAATGGTTAATAGGTAATTTAATATAAAAGGAAATATACATCTTCTTAAACTTTTATTTAAATTCAATCTCTTAATATCTAAAAAAATTAAAGCTTGCAAATACTATTATTATTATTAGATTAATTTTACGTTTTCAAAAAAAAAAAATTTACGTTAATTTGCAAGTACAAAAGCCTAAAATAATAACAATTATATTTTCACATTAAACATCTTAATTATTAGAAGCAAACTTCTTATTATTATTATTATTATATATTATTTATAATTATATTAGAAGTAGTAAAATTATTTTCTTTCTTATCTTTTTATGTATTTTTTTCTTCATCTTTTCTTAGATAATTAAGACTATAAGTTGAGTATTTAATATTTTTTAAGTCGTTTTTTTTTAGTTTTTACCAGATTCCAAAAACTTTGATTAATATTAACACCAAAATTAATATGAATATAATCAACACCAACCAAATTAATTTAACCATAATTCAACGAAATCGATGATTAAATTCATTAATTTTTTTGGACCTTCACTCATGTAATATAACATATGACATATATAATTTGATTAAATAATTGTAATTAATCGACACTTGAACAACCTCAATCAGACAAATGGACCGAAAATTATACAATATTAAATAGACCGACAATCGAAACCACAAAATTTCGAAAGCATTTTTTAGAATCAAAACATTAAAATTGGCTTCTGAGTTCTCCATGAAAGTTGTAGATCATGAAATCACATTTAATAGACACTTGAATCACCTTAATCGGACAAATAAAACAAAAAAAAATACAAAAATAAAAGCCGAAGCGTTAAATCGTCTAACCTGTAATTGTAAAAAATAAATAGCATAAAGCATAAAAGTATGATGATCATTTGATAAATAATCTAGAAAAAAAAATTTTTATGGAGACCAAACATAAAATTTTCCTCTTTAACCCTCTACAAAACTCATCAATCAAATTCAGGTTTCAGGCTCTTGACGAAAGTTGTAGATCACACAATAACCTTTTAATCGACCCTTGAACAACCTCAATCAGACAAGTGAACGGAAAATTATACAATATTCGATAGACCGATAATGAAGACCACAAAGTTTCAGAAGCATAAAAGTATAAGGTTCATTTGCTAAATATTCCAACAAAAAAAAGATTAGTTTACTGAGAGTGAGATACACTAATAGTAATTTTTAATCAAAGTTCCCAAAACGCCCTTAACTATCAACGTAGCAAAAATATCGAGTATGAAAATACAAAAATACCCCTAACAATTTATTCTTGAGTGAATGTGGTGAATCTTATAGCTGGATAAAAGAGCAATTTCATTTCCAACTTTAATAGATTGTATAGATTTTTTAGAATCAAAACATTAAAATTGACTTTTGAGTACTTAATGAAAGTTGTAGATCATTAAATTACCTTTAAATAGATATTTGAATCACCTTGATCAGACAAACATAATAATAAATAAAAGTATTAAAGCCGAAATATTAAATCCTCGAACCTAGAATTTGTAAGGGATTAAATAGCATAAAGCATAAAAGTATGGATCATTTGCTATATATTAATTCCAACAAAAAAAAGATTAGTTTATTGAGAGTGGGATCTACTAATAGTAATTTTTAATAAAAGTTCCCAAAACGCCCTTAACTATCAACCTAAATAGTAAAAATCTCGAGTGTGAAAGTACAGAAATAGCCCTAATAATTTTTTCTTGAGTGAATGTGGTGAATCTTATAGTTGGATAAAAGAGAAATTTCATTTCCAAATTTAATAGATTGTATAGATATGTAATAATAAAATATCAAATTCAGGTTTGATTCAACATGTCAAAGATATGCATATATAGTAATATAAATAAAATTTCTTGATCGCAAAAAATAAAGGACTTATATGAATTAATAATTAAGAAAATGTTATTTTCAAGTCAATATTTTTATACACGTTAATTTAGTGTGTCTGGTTGGATTGTGAGATTTGTTTTAGGGTATTGAAATCGTGAAACCATATATTGTGTTGTGAGAATAACAACAAAAACAACTGTTTAAAATTTTCGTAAAAGTCAATAGAAAAAAGAATATACTACTCCATATATACATACAATAAAATAATAAAATTAAAATCCTAAATCTATAAGGATTTTAACTAACCATCCATCTATGTGTAAATAATTTAAGCTCAATAAATTTTCTTATAATATATCTTCAATTATCCATTATAACTTTGTGAACTTAATAAAACTATAGTTTAGCTTTTTTTATTAAATATAAATAAGAAATTTGATAACAAAAATTACTAAGAATGTGAAGTTATTGAATTAGTTTATAGTCCTTGGACTATTTTTATAATTATATAGGGTTTGTTTTTCTACCCTAAAAAAATGGTTACCTTCACCATTGAAGAAAGTTTACCAAAGTTAATAAACATATAAGGTTATTTAATTTATTAATAACCTTATAATTGTTTTGATAACCTCTAATTGCTTTTTTAATAGTCATGATTAAATAAGAAAATTGGCAACCTTAATTATTGATGAAAGACCATTAAATTTACTAAGAATGTAAAGTTGCTAATTTTATTGACACTTGATAGTATCTTAACAATTTTAATAGCTTTTTTTTAGTAATTTTAAATAAGAGAATTAGTAACCTTAATTATTAATAAAAGGTCAGTTAAGTTACTAAGGATCCAAAATTACTTAATTTTTGTTGACAGCATCATAGCCTTTTTAATAACCTCAGTTTTTTTTTGGACTAATCTTAGATAAGAAAATCAAATTTTTTTATTATTGATGAAAAGCTACTAAAATTACTAAGGTCTGGTTGACCTAACTTATCTACTGGCATGCATGAGTGCTTCTAAAAAGACCTTTTGGAAAAAAGTTTCAATTTGGAGCTTATGACTTTTAGTTCAAAAACAACTGAAAAGTGTTTATGAAAAGCACTTTTGAATTTTCTATTTGGCCTAATTTAAGCTTTTTTTTAGTAAGTTAAATAAGCTAGGTCAAACGAGCACTAAAGATATAAGGCATTGATTATGAATGTACGGTTGTTGAATTTGTTGATAGCATCATACTTTTTGTTTTCAACAACCTTAGATAAACCCATTTGCTAAACATATAATGTTAGCATTAATATCTCACTACAGAAAAACAGTAAAATAGTGGCATTTTTTTTTACATATAGCGGCGTTTTTAGACGCCGCTATACTAAATAGCGGCGTCTGCTAGAGGCGCCGTTATTAAAAATGCCGTTATTTTGCGACGTCTACAACCAAACGCCGCTATTTAAAATAGCGGCGTTTATAAGCCACCAACGCCGCGGAATTAACTTTTAGAACAAAATCTTGATTTAGGAGTAGCGGCGTTTCCGTTCAAAAAACACCGCTATTTAGTGGCGTTCCAAATAAAAAACGCCCTTAAATAGCGGCGTTTACGTATGGAAACGCTGCTATTTTTCTTTTTTTTTATTAAAAAAATTGTTTTAATGGTGTTATCAACTCGTTCAACGAACATTGCTAGCTTCTCATCAATTTACAAAGGAAGCCTTTTCTAAAAAGAGTCACTTAAAGAGATCCAAGAAGAAAAATATATATAAACAAAGGGCATTATGGACAACAAGTGATGTAGATGAATAATTAAAACCTTAAGATTAAATTCCCACAACCAAAAGTTCAAGTCTACGACATGGTAATCCATCACTGTATATTTACAAAATAAATCTGTCCATACACATAAGTCGACCTCAATCATATATGGCAAAGAATAAGGTCTTATTATACTACGTATTCCTACTAAGGCATTTCTCACTTTGCTTGTAGTAAAACAACAACAATTATGCAAGGGGAAAAGGAGAAAGTAGCTGGGATACCACAAGCATGATTTTGGCTTCACCCTCAAACCATCTTCTCTGTAACCCTTTATTGAAATACAATTCAATATTTCCTGATATGCAATTAAACACTGATAGGAGAAAAATTTAAAGAGGGTGTCTTAAATAACATCAGTTAGTAAATACCTCATTGTTTGGTAATAGGCCATGGAAAACACCAGGCAATATGGGAGCCTGCTTACACAATGTTGAGGCTGACAACCTTTGAGTAATTCTTTCATCTTGTAACAAATAATTTTCATATTAACAAAATATGAACATGGATAAAGAAAAGTTAGAGCAACTAATAACCTTTTACCTATCTTACAGATATAGATTGTCTTGATCAGTTGATGCCTCTAACTGCCAAAAGGACCAGTGCAAACTTATAAAGAGCAGAACATGAAAAACAAAGGAGAAAATGAACCAAACCAGACAAATTGAAAAGTTTAGTGTAGACACCCGTTTTTGTCCTATATCCTTTAATTTGGGTCGAGTTAGCATTAGGGTCGTCCAGGGGCATTTTGGTCATTCTTACACTAAGGGGCATTTTGGTCATTTTGCACATTCAGGGACATTTTGGTAACTTTTAGTCCACTTTTAATTTAGATTAGCTAATTCATTTTTTCTAATCGTTTAGATTGCAGTTGAAAAAAATTGATGAACACCTTTAGCATTTTCACATATTGCATGATTTCTTTTAAGTAAGTAATCATAAAGCATATTGTATGATTTTTTTTAGTGTTGCATTTTAATCATAGAGCTTAAGTCCTTCTTATAGTGGGTCTAATTTTCAAATTAGCATTTTCATCCATTTCACCTTAAGCATGTTCATATTTAGTTTCACTCTTCCATTAGTCATATATACAATAGAGGCACAGGTTCAGCTCTTGATAGGCATGCTTATGTTGTATCCATTTTGCCCGTTAGTCATGCATGTTTAGTTGCACACATGTCACTTATGAGTCGCATGTATTGGCATTCTTAACTAGACCATTCACTAAAAAGGATTTACTTTATTAACTATTTAGTTTACAAGTAGGTTCCCAAATTCCAGTTTGTAAATGCCTAAAAACAACAAAAAATTGTTTTCCTTCACATTCTGCATTCCGAATAACAAAAGGACCAAAATTACATAGTTTTTCAAATTTCAAGGATTTCCTTGCTTCTTGCTTCTATCCTTGTGCCTTTCTTTCTTGCGCATTTACGGGTATAAAGTTGCTCTCAAGCAGCAGCTTTGAAATGGTGATTAGATGACCTGCAAAACAAAGGACAAGAAAAACAGTTTCGATTCTTGTTCCTAACAGTGACAGTTTGCCACATATTCCCATTGACTCAGGCATGATCATCTCATAAAACATTGCTCCTTCTTAGTCAAATTGCATTCAATCCTTGAGCATAATGTTCCAGCAGTAGTAAAATAGAAAACCAAAAGATAGCTAAGCATTCAGAGTCATCCACTCACAAAGCATTACATCTTACCTTTAGCATTTTGACATTGCATAAGCATTTCACAACATAGAATTCTGCACACATTCATCGTACCAACATTCAATTCAGCAAACACACCACTTAAGCAAGCATAATTTTGCATTTTTAACATTCTTCACTCATGTCCAAATTGCAGCATCCTTAACTAGCATCTTTACAGCGTACATAATCACATTCCGCATATAAACATGCACCAAAATACCGAAAACAGAGCATAATCGTTTGCATTAAAGTACCAAAAAATAGAGCATTGACATCATGCATTGCATCCTTCAAGACAATAAAAATGAAACAACAAAAACAGAGCATTTCATAGAGCATTTGGCATACGATATACACATGCATTTTGTAGATCAAGCTCATGCACTACACTCACATTTCCAGCACATTAAACACTTCAATCACTCTCACATAAAAGCATGTATACCTTCAATTTGACACATACAGCCAACTCCATGAGCATCCATACTTTAACATTCAATCATTAGGATTGGTCATATTGCATTTAGTTTCATTCATTTTCATTTACAATTACTTCACACAACGATAACAAGAAACTCAAACCTTTGGTACAGAGGCAGAATGGCTCACCTTAGAACTGTTGCAAACTTTTGATTGGTCTCGAAGCTGAGCTGGCATCCTTGATGGCAAAATAGTGCACCTGGAGAAACAGGAAGTGAACACACACGTGAGAGAGGAATGAGTGAGAGAAGCAGCAGGCAAGTGACTTATAAGCGGAGAAAATAAACAAATGGAGTGGGAACCGTACCTATGCCAGCGGACTAATCCCACAAACAGACAAGGCAAGGTAATATGGATCGATTTCAAGAGGAGAGAGAGGAGATTACCTTGGTTGCCCTTTGTCGGTGGTCCTTCACACGCTTGGTACAACATTTGCCACCTGCAGAAACAAACAAAAACAGAAAATTGGTGAGCAAGTAAAGAAAGGAAATAAATAGAGGAATTGAAGGACAAAAAGGGGGAGAAGAGTAGGGTTTTTTTAAGAGGAGGAAGTGGTGTATGAAAAGGGGGCTTCCTAGGGGTTCTTAGTTATTCATTTTTACAGCGGCACCAAAATTATACACCAAAAACAGATACAAAAAAGCTCAAAGAATAAAAAAGGAAGAAACAGAGAGTTTTATAGAGGGAGGCGTCAGGGGGTTCTGGGGTTTAAGGAGAAGAAACAAAGTTTTGGGGAGGAGGCGGGAATGAAAAAATTCTAGGGTTCATAGAGTCTTTTTTAAAAAAAAAAAAACAGTAAATAAAAAAATGAAAGAAGGATTAGGGAAAAGCGGCCACCTTCCTTGAAGCGTGTCGAAGTCAGAGCCGCCGGGATTTGGAGAATTTTGGCTTGGTTTAAGGCTTATGATTTCGGTTTTGGGTTTCTAGTGTTAGGAGGCTCGGATCTTCAAAATGTTCGGCGGGTTCATAGAGCTAGGTTAGAGCGACAACATACTTAAATTTGAGGGTCATCCGACGGCTAGATTTGCCGGATCGGAAGTGGGATGTTGATTCGGTTTAGGCTAGATTCTTGAGGTTAATGACGGTTTTAAGCGGAAAATAGGGTAGACTAGGGATGAGGGAAGCAAGGCAAGTTTCCCGGTAGAGTTTGATGGTCAACGGTAGCCGATCGGAGCTCCGGCGCGGCTGTGGCTCTCGTTTAGTGGTGGTAGCGGCGCAGAGAGAAGAGGAAGAAGAAGGCTTTGGAAAGAAAGAGAAAAGAAAGGTTTTATAGTAAACCCTAGCACCCAACTCGGATCCGAACCTGACCCGATGGGTTCAACTATTTTGCTGATGGGTATGAGTTATTTGGGCCTTGTTATTTTCCTTTGTTAATTTATATTGATCTGGGGTTGCTTATAATTATTCTGGCTTTTAAATTAGTTTGGGCTTTTAATTCTTTTTACTGTTTGGGCTTCTGATTTCATTTATGCTTTGGACTTAGTTTATAATTAGATAGGTTTTAATCAAAATGAAATTAGTTTTTTTGGTAATTAGGAACTAAATTAGCTTTGGATAAATTAAGGATGGTAATTAATTGTAGTAATTAGTTATAGTTTCAATAAATTGTTAATAGAATGATAAAAATCAACAAGAAAAAAGGAAATTAGTTAAGCGTTTGCATTCATGTTTACTCTTCTTTAAACGTAGCAATTGTCATGCTCATGAAACTCAGATCAAAATGACTCCCGTGAAGGGAAAGGAGGGCGGCTCATTCATGCGTGTCTGAGTTTGCTCGACTTCTCCCGGAGGCTTGGAAATTTCCGGAGGTCGTTTACCATTTATTGGGAGGCGGCCGAAGGTGTTCCTCGTATAATTAATGAGTAATTAAGTTCAAAAGGAATTCCATGCATCATGTGCATCCACGTATTCAAAGTCTAGTGTATCAATAAATTAAGAATTATCAAAGAGAAATAAAAAAAAAAGGAAAAGAAAGAAAGTGGGATCAGTCAGAAAAGTGAAAAGGGGAAATCAGTAATTAAGTAAAAAGAAGTTAATCAGAGTCAAGGTAATAGAAATTAGTAAATCAGTAATTAAGTAAAAAGAGATTAATCAGAGTCAAGGTAATAGAAATAAGTAAATCAGTAATTAAGTAAAAAGACATTAATCAGAGTCAAAGTAATAGTAATCAGTAAATCAGTAATTAAGTAAAAAGAGATTAATCAGAGTCAAAGTAGTAGTAATCAGTAAACCAGTAATTAAGTAAAAAGAGATTAATCAGAGTCAAGGTAATAGTAATCAGTAAATCGATAATTAAGAGTTAAAATGATCAGTAATTAAGAGTTGAGTGGTTAATTAGTAAATTGATGATCAAAAAGGGAGTAAAATTAGTAATCAGTAATTAAGAAAGGAAGCAAAAAGGACTAATAAGTAAGTTAAGAAGAGATTGATAATTAAAGTGGTAATTGAGATTCAAAGTAAGAGAGTAGAAGAATAGCATGCAATCGTAAAAAGTAAAAAGGTATCTGAAAGGGTAAAATTGTAAATTAGTAAAGAGTAAAATAGTAATCAATAAAAAGTAAGAAGGTAATCAACAAGAGTAAAATAGTAGTCAGTAAAAAGTAAATAGTAATCAGTAAGAGTAAAAAAGTAATAAGTAAGAAGTAAAAGGAAATCAGTAAGAGTAAAAAGGTGATCAGTAAAGAGTAAAAAGCTAATCAGCAAGGAGTAAAAAGGTAATCAGTAAAAAGTAAAAAGGTAATCAGTAAAAAGTAAAGGTAATTAGTGAAAAGTAAAATGGTAATTAGTAAAAAGTAAAGAGTAATCAGTAAAGAAAAATAGTAAAGAGTAATCAGTAAAGAGTAAAGAGTAAAAAGTAATTAGTAAAGAAAAAATTGTAAGGAGTGAGAAGAAATCAGTAAAATGGTAAAGGATAAAGAGTAATCAGTAAAGAAAAAATGGTAAAGAGTAAAATCTTAATCAATAAAAAGTAATGGCAATCAGTAAAGAATAAAATATTAACTAGTAATCAGTAAAAAGTAATCAGTAAAAGTGAATAAAAATGGTATTTAACAATTTAAGTTGAAAGAAAATAGTTGATATTTAATAATCCTTAAAAAAGAAAAGTAAAGTAAGAAAATGGTAAAGAAGAATATCTAAACAAGGAAAATAAATAAAAGAAGAAAAGTCAGTTTTAAGAAAAGAAAAGAAAAGAAAAGAAAAGAAAAAAGAAGAAGAAAAGAGTCAAATGTCATGGATATACTTAAGATAGAAACAACCAATGATAGAAACTCACAGTTAAATCTAGACTAGTCAGTGCCGTCTGTGGACGGGCGTCGTGGGGGTGCTCATCCTTCCTCACGCGTACCCGACTCCCGAACCTTTAGAACTCTTGTTAAAAGACCGTTTATTAGGTTTAGTGTTACCTTCGCCAAGCTTAGGTTAACATTAGGCTTAATAATCTGATAGGTGACTAATCACACCTAGGTTAAAAAAGATTAGTGGCGACTCCCTTTAGTTTTAAGTTCTTTAAGTCGTTAAACGGTAGGGTTCGGTACCCCCAGACCCGGACGTTGCGACATTTAGCAATTAAGATTCGAGACTGGAAACAAGATGGAACAATTATAGAGAGGTATAAATGTGAAATAGGACAGTGGTTATGAAGGATAGAAAAATTGATGTTAATCTTATTTTACCTGGAATTGGCTGCATCTCATCTCAGGGTAGCACTGGTAAGCTGTGATGGGATGACATGGCAAGGTTTATTCATGTGTTCTAAGCCTAGACCCTTGAAAGCCTTGTTCTTCTTCTGAGCTGCCACATATTCAGCAAGAAGGGCCTTGCTAACCTGAGTTAACATGTTCAATCCATAAGTTTCACTGTTAAAAAGGGTTCTTAAGTGATACAGAAACACATATGCCATCAAAGTAAGCAATCGTGCCTGAAAAATGAAGAAATGATAGTTGACAGTTCCTAAGATGCTATCAACACAAAATTCAGGAAGACAATTAAGATTGATGGGGAGGTAGGTAATAATTTTGTCCTTTTTTCTTGGTTCTTTTTTTTAATCCAGTTATAGCATGAAACACATACACAGGACTAATTCCCAATTTGCTTCTCAACACTTTCCTTTTGTTTTATTGTATCCAGTTGTCCTTGTCAAACAAAATTTGTCACAAATCATGAAAAACAAACTTACCTGCTGCATCAAAATATTATTGTCCCCCTCAAAAGTTGATTGCACATCATATTCACCCTTCAGATGACTAATACGATTCTCAGTCTTTAATCCTTGTCCTCCACAAGCTTCACGACATTCCTAAACCATTTAATTGAACATTTGTAATGTCACAAGAATTTATTCATTAATTGAACTTTTGTAATGTCACAAGAATTTATTGAACTTAATTCACAATCTGCAAGTTGATTACCTGAAGTATTTGCATATTATTCCAAGTAAAAATTACCTTCAAAGAACTTGAAACTACATGAATAGTTTTGTTTGACTGAGGTGTCCTCCTCACAAACAGCATTTTCAAGTAATTTGCTGCAAAACTTATAGCATACCTGCAACATATAAGAGCATAAATAAACCAATGAAAAAATATAATACAGGTCCCATACCAATCCAAGCAATTGCTGCATGTCTCTTCACCAACTTAATGTTGTTTAACAGTCAAAAGGAAAACCCGGTCTGGATCATTTAAAGTTCTAAACCACTACTGAACTCAAAGTGCATGAATATCAGCCTGAACCTGGAAAATAAACTAAGCACAATAACAGGGTCAGTTATTTCATAGGCTTTATGATTACTTTGCATGTCTTCACGACAAAAGCAGGAGTCAAAAACAAAGGAGTTCAAAACAAAGGTATTAAGAGAGATCATCAGACAGAGAAATACCTCAAGGTAAGGAATCAGCCAATTGATCATGCCACATACAATACCGTGAAAAGTCTTGTTTCAGTAAAAGCAAATTGTAATTTTTCCAAATATTCATGGATGATATCGTTTCGGAGAAGAGGGGTTACCTATCTGCAGCCAACCTCTGCCGAATCTTTCCATCGGGTTTGGAAAAATTCAATAAACCAAATTCGAATTCAAACCCTACAAGAAAAAAGAAAAAGCCATTCTTAGTAAGCCCCAAAAGCAGCAAATATTTGAACGAGAGTGGGAAATAAATTGGAAAATACTGCAAGTGAAAAGCCTGCAAGTGGCGGATATGGATGTCGAACTATGAAGAAGAAGAAGAAAACTAGGGTTTCGGCAGAGAACGAACGAAGTAAATCGAGGGTTTCTTGAAAGGAGAAGAGAGGAAAACGATAGTGATGAGAGGAAGATAGATAATCTGGGCATGGATTTCGAAGAAGGGATTTTAGGGTTGTATTTGACAGGCTTTTGAGAAGAAGGGGGAAAGAAATAAGTGAGGCGAGAAAAGACTTGGGAAAATTTAAAAGGAAAAAAAGACTTAAGCTTACGCCTTATAGTGCTAAAATGATTTACTAAAAACACCATTTTTTTATATGGCGGCGTTTAAACGCCGTAGAGTATGGTAAATAAATTCCCTGATCAGAAAACGACGTCGCTTAGTTCAAATTGAATTAAAAAAATTAAAGTATTACCATCAAAATGTTGAGAAAACTTTGAAAGGCCATTTTTGCCCTCGGTGGTCCGATCGGGGTGTTTTTTTTTTTAAACCACCTAACTTTTCGAGACGAACACAATGGCAGGGTGCCGAAGTTTTCGTCACCTGGCCCAAGTTTTCGTCAGAAAAAGGCCTTTTTCATACTTAATTTCTGATTTTTTTCCTTTTTTAAGGAGATTTGGAATTTTCGATCCACTTATTACCCTTACTAGCATATGTATTAATCAATTTTCATTCTCTAAATACATTGTTCTTTCAATGTAGACTATCATGATAGGAGACGCTTAGTGAAAAACTATCATGTTAGTCTCTAGCCTTAATCTATAATAAAAATATCTTAACATTTGTTATCATAAGGTTAATGTTAGAAGGTTTGGTGGGAGTAGATAAATTAGATATGGTTGTCACAAGTTCGAGTGCTACCATTTACCATTTTTGTGTTTTTTTTTTTACATTTTTTTAAACGTCATAAATAAATATAAATTTTGTATTTTATCCTATAATAAGAAAATAATAATAGGATAATGTATTTATAATTATCCTAAATTATTAATAGTCTTTATTTTGACGAAATTTATATTTTTTGGTAAAGATTATATATAGCGGCGTTTTGGATCACAGACGCCACCCTTCAGCAGTGTCTGTGACATCAGACGCCACTATTTAGCGGCGTTTAGGGCCTAGACGCCGTTATTTGTTAGGCTTCATTTTTACTCAATTTGCATTTCTCCGAAAAAATTAAGTATGGCGGCGTCCGAGACACAAGACGCCACTATTTAGTGGCGTTTGGGGCCGAGACGCCGCTATTTGTTAGGCTTCATTTTTACTCAATTTGCATTTCTCCGAAAAAATTAAGTATGGCGGCGTCTGGGATCCCAGACGCCACTATTTAGCGGCGTCTGGGACATAAGACGCCACTATTTAGCGGCGTTTAGGACCTAGAAGCCGCTGTTTGTTAGGCTTCATTTTTACTCAATTTGCATTTCTCCGAAAAAAATTAAGTATGGCGGCGTCTGGGACATAAGACGCCACTATTTAGCGGCGTTTGGGGCCTAGACGCCGCTATTTGTTAGGCTTCATTTTTACTCAATTTGCATTTCTCCGAAAAAATTAAGTATGGCGGCGTCTGGGATCCCAGACGCCATTATTCAGCGGCGTTTATGGTCAAGACGCCGCTATATTCAATTTTAGAGAATAAAATGGCGGCGTTTGACTAGACGCCGCTAAATAAACGCCGCTATCTTAGCGTTTTTTTGTAGTGTCTATTTTGTAACATCATAAACTTTTTTAGTTACTTTTAAGTAAGCAATTTGTAACTTGCAGTTTTTCGAAAGAGTTACTAAGATTATCTAGGATGTAAGGTCACTAAGTTTGTAGAACATATTATAGCTATTTTGATAAATTTATAGCTTTATTAGTAATTTAAGATTACAAGATTGATAACATTTATTATACAAGAAAGTTATTAAGTGTCGTAACGATGGCATTTTTTTTTTTTACTAATCTTAGATATGAAAATTGATATTACTCATTATTAATAAAATACTACAAAATTTACCAGGAGTGTAATGTTACCGAATTTCCTTGAAATACTATAACATTTCTATAACATATATTTTGGTAATAGTATTAAGATAAACAACAAACGTCAATATTGATAAAAAAACCTAATAAAATTACTAAGAGTAAGGTTACTAAATTTGTTGATAACATCATATATATATATATATATATCTTTTTTAATAACTAAAACAACCTCTATTATAGATATTTTTGGTAATCTTCGATTAGAAAATTTGTTACCTTCATTATTGAAGAAAGGTAACTAAAACTTTTAAGAATTTAAGGTTACTAATTCATCGATAAAAATTAAAACATGGTTTTTTTTATGCCAATTATAGTTGTAAAAGCCATCAGGCATTTGGCTTGGTGGTAGAGTACTGGACTCTTAGTTCCAGCCTACCTAGACCATGGGGTCTTAGGTTCAACTCTCACGGAATGTGAGTTTATTTGTAATTTGTTTATTTATGTATTTGGTAGGTAGATAGTTTATTTATGAGCATAGAGATTTATTTGAATTGTAATGAGATTTCATTGGGTTTATTTGTTGGCTCAAAGATTAGCGTTTCAGTAATGTGCTAATCATGTAGCGGTGTACGGGTTTTCCTGTGCGTTTGTAATCCCAAACCAAGAAATGAAAATGATTCTTTCCTAAAAAAAAAAATTATAGTTGTAAAAAAAACATATGAAACTTAGAAAATTATAATGAGAAATAATACAATTTTATCAAAGTACTATTTTTCCTTCTTCATTTATTTTGCAATTTTTTTTAACAAACTAGAGAATTATGTAACACGTTTATTGGTAGATGGAATTATGTAGCACGTATATTGGTAGATGGAATTTTAATGATTATTGGATGCTTTCAAGGTATTCTACCCTAATATTGATATATGATCATATTGTATATTTTACATAGTTAATTTTTCCTTTACTTATTTGAGATTAATATTCTCATAAATAAACTTTAATTCAATTATGAATGATAACATAAAATATAAGTAGCACATATTACAAAGTTCAATCTGACTTTTTATATTTTAAAAAAAGAGTACACTTTCGCTTGAAATTAACAACAATAGATCATTCATTCATAATTTTTATTATCCTTTATTAGCTTGAATCACATTAAAATGATAAAAAATCAAATTAAAATCTATATATATAATTTGTTATAATATCTTTTTAACTGTTCACTATAACTTTTTTAGTAACCTTAATTAGATATGAAAATTGCTAATCTTTGCTATGAAATGTTACTAATGTTACTAAAGATGACAGGTTAATGAATTTCTTGATAATACTATAATTTAGCTTTTTAATAACCGTAAATAAGAAATTTAATTACCAAAACTACTAAGAATTTAAGGTTATTGAATTGGTTGATATACTAAAAAATACCTTATTGAATGCATTTATACAAAATGTAAGGTTACTGAATTTTCATAATCATTAATTATAGTTTTTTTCTTTTCAAGTAACTTTATGCAGGAAATTAATTAATTGAAATCATCATTAATCATTTTTATTAAGAATTTCTTGATTATTCTTATATAATTTAGCTTTTTAAAGAATGTAAGGCTATTGATTAATTGTAAGTACTATACCTTTTTTTAATTATCATGTTAGTTATTTTTTTAACATTAAATAAAAAATGATGAAAGTTTAAAGTTATTAAGGATGTAAGATAATTGAATTTTTATTTTGGTACAGTAAGATAATTGAATTGATAGCATCATAATTGTTGTGAAAACATCTAAATCTTCTTTTAGTAACCTTAATTAGCTAGATAAGAGTTACTGAATTTATTAATAGCAATACAACTTTTTTTATACTACTAATTTTTATAGCTTTTTTCTCATATAACTTTTGTTGATAGGTTATTAAGTTATTAAGGATTTTAAGGTTACTTTAATTTTGTTGATCATATGCCTTTATAATAACCTCTAAAGTTTTTTACTAACCTTAGATAAGAAAATTTGTAACTATCATTATTGATAAAAAGCAACTAAAATTACAAAGAATGTAAGGTATTTATTAAGATTAATGTATAGCATTGCCGAATTTGTTGATACCATTAGATGATAATATCGGTAAAATTCATTAGTAATGAAAAATTATTTATATTATTAGGGATGTAAGGTTAGGTTGCTGAATTTGTTAACAACATTACTTTTTTACTAACATTTGATAAGAAAATTGGTAGCTTTTATTATTGATGAAAAAAGTTACTAAAATTACCAAAAATTCAAAGTATTAAGTAAGAATGTAAGATTGTTGAAAAATGTAAAGTATTAAGTAAGAATGTAAGATAGTTGAATTTGTTGAAAGCATTTTCTTGATAAATTTTATAACT